>JABEVN020000057.1:0-151256 GCA_013146195.2 Codonopsis lanceolata
CCCCCGCCTAGCCTGCCGACACATAAATGAGTATGGACACATGTTGTTTTGCTAGCAGCTATAATGGGAATGCCCATTCCTACCCACTAATTACTGGGCATAAATGGGCCTAAATGGCTGCCCATCTAACACTAATGAATACCCAAATAGTACCACCACACCACTCCCACAATCAAACCACAGGCCCACTCACATCCCCCTTCCCCTACTGTCTGTCCTCTCCCTCCTCCAGGCTACGGCAATTCACACACGCACTTATCCATTTTCTAATAATTTAATAAGAATTACAACTCTCTACTTGTTCAACAAGTGGCCCATCTTCTTAGATAAATTGGATCATTAATAATAAAAATTAAATAGTGATACAGATAGAGTAGATGCTAAGAATCCAATTTAATAAAAGGCTTTAAAATCAATATAGATACAGTATACACAATTGGCTACCATTTCTATTAACCAACACCTGAAAGCTTTCCAGATAACTATTTGTGAGGACAGAAGGGAAGGTGTCACGGTCAGAGAGTTTTTAGAGGCACGAATATTCTTCATCTTTTGCTTCCTCTATTACTAGCAAGGTTCCTTAAATCATGAATATTTATTTTCACTGGTACTCATAGCTATCCTCTGACTCCAATCATGCTCGGTAAAAATCCCAACAATTCCAACTCACAGCTCCGGGCCTAACATCCTGGAATAGATATATAACTGTATCCCACTATAGTAGTTAAGCATATGTTCTTTTCCCCCAATAATCCACCACAATAGAAAGCTGATAGAATTTCAAAGAGCTTATTAGTAGAACTAGGATGAAGTTAAATGTTATGCTAGTTGGCCTAATTAGTTCTATTGGGAATCATTTTCTAGCATGTCTTTTAATATAAAGACAAACTTCTGGTCTTATATATCACACGTCTGTCAACTGAAGTTTCATCCTTTTTTTGTTCTTTTGGTTCCCGCTTTCTTCATAGTGATATCATTGCTGATAACTTCGTCATATCTATAATGTTATTCTCTGAGATTTCAGTTCAGTTTTCATAAGCTGTTCCAAACATTCTGCCTTCTCTTTTACTAGAGGAATTCTGATGCCTGTCAAACTGCGATACCATGCACATTCCTCTATATGCTGTTCCAAACATTCTGCCTTTTCTTTTACTAGAGGAGCTCTGAATGCCTGTCAACTATGATACCATGAACGCTCCCCCCTAGAAGCACAAAATGCACCTTTTTTTTCCAAAAGGGCAATATCCCTTTCTTGATTGTGTATTCTTTAGTTCTAAATCCTTAAACCAAAAATCTTTCGGAATGCTAAAATGTGGCTCTTACATTCCAAATTATCCTAAAGTTGTTCCCACATTCGAGGAAAGCAGTGATTGAAGTTGCAATCATCTGCCCAAGTGTAGGTGGGAACACAACTTCATTGAGTTAAATAAGGACGTCTGATAAACCTGGACATGCCATGACCACTATAAACATTCAATTTTTTACATTGGAAATAGTTAACATGTCATATTGAATGATCATGATTTGTTAAATTTGATGACCCCAAGGAGTGGGAGAGATAGCAAGGGCACTCAAGCAAAGATGTCCTTGGTTCCAATTTCTGTACCAACAAGGGGTCACACTTACCTATCAAAAAAAAAATGATTTGTTAAATTTGATTCAAGAATTTTCTTTGACTTTTACAATTTGATGATGATTTACTTTAGAGCATTATTTAAATTATTTTTGCTGATTTCCTGACTTATTTATTTATTTGTGTGTAGTTTATCAAATCCATCAAGAACTTATAAAACATCTAGGCACTACGTTAAGCACCTACTTATAGTTTGTTTTGCCATCAACAACTACTCTAGCGGCATCGGAACTTGTGAAATGGTATTTATCGAGATAAAACTTACTAATAGTACATTCTAAGTGTGCCCAGTTTAGCCAATCCCAAAGACTTGTAACTTTTGTGATTTTTTATTATATGTGCTTAAACTTTACAATATACATTGTATTACATGAGCTACTTAATGAAGCATAGCACGTGCCCTCAGCTAAAGCCATTAATGTATCACCCAAAAAGGGGGGAAGGGACATTTTGGCAGAACTTAATAACGCCATTACAACCAGAAGCATCCTCATATATGTTATATTAATTATGCTAATCTAAAAAATCAAATGGGAAAGTTTTTAGATGAACAAATTTTACCAACCAATGGTTTCAACTCTACTTACCACACTGGTCCTTTTCTAATCATTCATTTATAAAGTATGAGAAAACTAATCCAATGACCTAAATTTTCAAACTTATTTTATATTGATTATACTCTTGGCCATCTTTCATAACATTTCAGACTAAAATGGGAACATAAGTTTCTCCTAGTACAAGAAAAGCTACTGATATATTCGAGTTATACTTTGAGTAGTTGAGCTGCATATGCAATCACTGGGTCAAATCATGAACAGACCAAATCTTAATTGTAAAACTATACTGTACACTAAACACTAGTTGAGCCATAATACGAACAGTTAGACACTCACAAGTGCAAGCCGAGGAGATCGAATGCCGATCCTGGATTGGCTCCGCAACCGATCAAGTTCAAACTCCCCCTGCGGCATCATCCTTCCGGGCACAAACTTCAATGAGCTCCCAAATTTCAAATCCTCTCTAACCTCCCTCCCTCTCTCACTTCTACTACTACCAGTCACTTGCCTATACATCATCGACGCTACCGAGCTCTGCAGCACCATAGACGCCAGCGCGAACGCGAACACAGCCACAAATATGCACAAGTAAAACATCGACCTGCCGCAACCGCGGAAAGGGAACATCAACAACTTCCGGGCGGCGGATCGACCGCCGCCGTGGTGAGATCGAGTGACGCCGGCGGCGCCACCACCGCGCCACGGCCGATCCGAAGAAGAAGAGGCAGATGAGGAGGACTTAGCGGTGGTTGAGGGGAGTGGTAAAGCGAGAGAGTTGGGGTTTCTCTTGACGCGGAAACGGTCGCGGATAGAGTGGAATGCCAAGGAGGCGGAGTTGGTGTTGGCATTGTCGACGGCAGGGAGGTGGTGGTGGTCTGGACTGGTGGAGCTGCGGCCCATCGGAATCCGGTGGGGACTGGGATTAGAGAGTGAAAATGCGGGAATGCGGTATCGGAATTGACATGAATGGGAACGGAGTTTATTTCTCCGCGGTGGATTTGATTTGATTCGATTCCGTTGGTTTATTTGGGGTTAGTTTTTTCGTTGGGTTTGATCGTTGCCGACTTTTTTTTTTCTTTTTTTTTTTCGTTCATTTACACTTTACAGTAATCTAATCTATGTAATGTACGTGAAATACTGAACTCAACGCGCTTTTATTTTTTATTTTTATTTTTTGTTTACTTTTTTTTCATCATACGTATTAAATGTTGCACTGCAAATACGGCTACCGAATACCGATAACACTCAATTACTAAAGTACCCTTGTTTAATTTAAAAAACAAATTAGTGAAATTACTCAATCTATATATATATATAATGACGTGATTTTTCCCAGCTAAAATACTTACCATAAATGAAACTTAAATGTGACTTTTCGGCTATATATTGGAAGTTGAGATACTTTAATTACTAATTAGTATGCAATTTGTATTTTTCATATACATTATTATATATAGATATTTTCAATTTATAACTATTACTCCCTCCGTTTTCAAATTAAAATCTTCCTTTCATTTTTCGTCTGTTCTAAAATTATTATTTTCTTTCAAAAGTTTTTCTTTAAAAAAAATATTTTTTACCATTTTACCCTTACATTTTCTACTTATTTTAATTATAGGCACATGTTGTAGGGCCTTAAATGAAATGATACGGACAAAAAAAATTATAATACAATCAATTATTTTTTTCTTAAACGGTGTACCGGATCAAAGAAGACGATAATTTGAAAACTAATGGAATACTAAAATAGTTATATAATCTTATTATAAATAGTTTTAACGAACAAAAATATTATTCGAACATCGCATCGCACGGGTATAATAGGTGTTGAGGTGGTGTATTGCTTATATATAATAGTTTGAAATTGATAACTTACTTGTTATGGGGCTTAAGGGCGGAGGTGAGATTTTATTGTTGCAGCTTTATAAATAGTAGGCATTTTAGTGTTTTTCAATGGGGTGTTTTTTTTTTCTCATTTTGGAAATGGTCATAAGAAAATAATATTCTTCATCGATAATTTTGGTGAAGCCTTTTGAATGAGATGTATTAAAGTCTTTTGAATTATTTAGTCCGGGAGTTAAAAATAACAGTATGTTTGGATGGTTTTTTGTGTTTATTTCTTTTATTTAATAATCTTATATAAATTGTATTGTTGAAAATGTTGCTTCCCAGCAATATAATATTGGAGGTTTTAATCAAAATGTTTCGCATCCTACTTCAGTTCTTCATTTATTGGATATCAGAAATGGTACGATATATTATACTATTTTAAAGTAAATTTTATTCAAGATTTTATTTATATATTTTTAAAACATTACATGTCTTCTTCCAGCTACTACACAAGTACACGATACAGGGAAAAACAATTTTTATACCTACTCACATTTCACAAGTTCAAGTATCTCGTCCATTGTTGATTCAACAAATCATGAAGAATGTTCAAATTCTACTATCATTTCGAATAAGAAAAAACGTTTAAACAGATCTCTGTCGTTTACTCAATATAAATTTTTGTTATGTTTGTTACATCTTTTAATTTTTATTATTAAGTAGATTAAAAGTTATTCATATTTTATCTTCTTTTCTAATTTATGATATTATTTTTTACTAAATAGATAATACCTCATATTTTGGTCAAACGTTTGATTTTTCATAATTTAAAAATATAATAATAAAGATATCATAAAAAATAATGATATTTAATACATTACAACTTATGATTAGTATTTGCCTGGGGGGTGGCCCAACATGGGCACACACGGGTTCGATCCCTTCTTACGCCTTCATAGAGGAAAAAAAGTAGTAAAAAAAACTTATGATTAGTACTTGAAATTGACTTTCTTAATTAATATTTTTGTTTACTTAATAAGTTAAAAGAGAATATATGAATCTTACCTTCAATGTAAGTATGATGTGTATTTTTCTATGATGCAAATGTAATAATAATAATAATTGACTCAAATCAACGTAAAATGTTATACTCTTAAACTTTCAATAATTATATGTATTTCTTCGTTTTGCTTTAATATTATTTAATTAAAAAAGACTTTTGTTCGTGCGTTTAACGCACGGATGTAACTAGTTAAATTAAGAGTAACCCCCTACCCTCTAAATACACCACACTTCTCGATTTAAAACGTACTTAAATATAAATATTGTTAGGATTTAGGAATATGACTGCGCAATATCAGATGCATATGCAAGTCGGTGATTTGTTTGTTACCATTATACAACATATTCTAAAAGTGGCTAAAAGAGATGTGTACCGTTTAGTGTGACAACTTGTTAGAACATTGCTTATGTCTTAGGCTATATCGTCTTTGTACGAACCTAGTCTATGTCCTTACCAAATGTCGACAAACACTCAAATATTACATTAGCTTGTCAAGTGCCAGTTCCAGTAAAAATGACAGATTTTCAAGTATCTGGTGAGCTCCCTACATATCTATTGTTATAGTGTTGCCAAGTTCAAAGAGGAAAATCAATCGATCTC
Organism: Codonopsis lanceolata; assembly: GCA_013146195.2. Taxonomy (NCBI): domain Eukaryota; kingdom Viridiplantae; phylum Streptophyta; class Magnoliopsida; order Asterales; family Campanulaceae; genus Codonopsis; species Codonopsis lanceolata. The sequence goes on from JABEVN020000057.1 coordinate 5,684, forward strand.
CAAGCATTCAAGTCTACAAAGATTCGTAAAATATATTTTGCAAATCATCCTGACAGCTAAAGTTTCGCATTGATATATGAGCCTTCCTTTACATACATTAGATAGTTCCTCTTATGTGTTTGGTCTTAACCTTCAAGACACATTTCAACAAAGATCAGCTACAATGCACTTTGTACAACTCAGGCATGAACGTCAAGACACGACTATCACCCTAACTTCCGCATAGATTTGAGACAAGATCTTCATTAAGACTTTTAACCAACAATTCGTAAGATGCATTGAAGCTCGAACACTCCAACGGTTAGAAATCTACCCAAAGTCTCAACGGATCTTTTGCCTCTCTACCTATAAAAGAAACATTTCATCCTTTTTCCAAGCAAGCGTGTGCGTGTGCGTGTTCGTGCTTTCAAGCATAACCTCGGGATCACAAAAGAGTGGGTAAAATACAAGTGTTTGAACTAACACTTTGTGTCTGAGAGAGCATAAATGCCAAAGGCAAAAAGCATCGCTTAGTCAATAACTCATTTCTTAATTTGAGTTATTTTCTGTGGCGACCCCGACCCCGAACCCAGGATGGGAACGCGGACCGGAGCGCCCAATACAAGAGGGACAAGAAAGGACGAACATGCAAGGATTCAAAATATTTTAAAACTGACGTGACGCAACATTTCAGTCGCAACAGAACTCGACACTAAAGGTCCGTATACCAAAATCATATCACCTGATAAAACAGTTAAGCCATTAGTAGGACAAGAATATAATTAAGAGCTAAAAGGATGCTCAGGGGAAGTCTATACGTAGCGAGCAACACACGATATACAAGGCACGACTAATACAATTGCCGGCATCAAAAGGAGTATAAGTTCTGCAAGAGTAAGAACTACAAGTAGCTAACAGGTGAACACTAGTACAGGTCTATATACATTCTCAAGCGTAGTCTAGTTGACTAGCTTTAAACCCATCGTCCTTGCAAAATACAAAAGAATATAAGAGGACTTCTAAAACCACCTCTTCAACCGCAAAAGTCGGAACAAAAGAGAACCAAGGTGTACGAGCACCGCGAGCCTCAACGAGAAGGTCCTGTCCTGCTAGGATCTAAAAAAAAGAATACAGGGGAACGGGTAAGTCATAAAGACTTGTAAGCTATCAATCATGCATGACATGGCATTATACAACACGTTAGGCGAGACAATATTACAAGCATGTAGATCAAGTATTTAAGATGCACATAGTTCACATAATGTGAGGATATAGAGCCGGGCCGCTGCGTAAACCTGCAAAATAGACACCTTCGGTAGCGTGCGATAATCGATGGGTGTGATAATACATCGATCTCCGAGGATATGCTCGGAAAAACAATGGTCAACTCAATGGGCGCGTATTGGTTGGCCACAGTGAAGGGTGTGTGCGGTAACAAGTATGCCAGCTGGACTTATGCAATGCCAAGTAGTATTTACTCAACAATCAATCAGTATGGAACGATTCCGACAAGAGCGTCCTCGTTCAAGATTAGTATATAATCTCATCAATAAACAAGCAAGATTGAGCTCAACAAGAACAAACTCAATATATCAAGTATGCATTTATCATGTCATAAAGATACCAGCATGACAGTCAATCCATTTCAAGAGTCTAGAATTAGTTTTCTAGTTTGAACGCATGTAATAACGTCATAGGGATTAATCATTGAGCCAGTATTGTTCAATAGCTCACTAATGTCGACTCCGTTGAGTCATTTCTATAATCAAACCAAATAGAGTTAAAACACTATTTGCATTTCCAACTCTTTTCTAAGTTATCGCATCGATTAATCTAGATCATTAATCCAATTAATAACCATAGCCAAGAATAATCTCAAGTTCCCATTTCATGGAACCCTAGAATCACGTTTTCCCAAATAATGGTCGAAAGTCTATGACCCAAGAATAATAGTTATTTCTAATGTAGTATAGAACACATTTACTTCTAGGCTTAGTGTCCAAATCAAAACATTTGCATTTATGGTCTATAATTCCCAGATTTTTATACTCTCTAAAACATCTCATTATCATGGTAGAAATCAAGGAGAGCATGATTTAGAAATGAGAGAAGGGAAGTAAGAGGGGGTAGCATGTTATCTCTAACATGGACCTAAGGGAAATCGATAGCTTACCTCAAGCCAAGCAAAAGACAAAGCAAGAAAACTATTCGGTGACAATCGTTCTTCTCGACGGCGGCTTTGTAACGGCGGTCTCGGAATCGCAAGCGGGTCTTGAGATCACTTGGAATCAAACCCTCACGCACTAATCTCACCAAGACTCTCACGCACAAGTTCTCTCCAGACAAATGAAGAAGAAGAGAAGAAATGAATCGTAAAAGTGAAGTCTCTAGTTGATGTAGTGAGATCAGCTCAATTAAGTGTTAATGGAGTACACTTGTCACATGATGAATGATGGAAAGATGTTTAACAATCTCAATTAGGTTTATATTAGTCTAATAAGACTCTAATACAAGTGGTTAAAGTCACTAATGATAGAGGTTTAGTAAGGGTACAATCGTAATCAACCAACAATGCAGAAAATCCTCGTTTTGCTGGAAATTCCTTCAGTTCAGTTGTGGAGGCCGAACCTCCTTCATAATGTTCGGTACTTTGGGCCGAACAATGCCCAAGATGTTCGGTTGGCATGGTGGAACAATTCCTCAGGCCATACGTTAGGTCAAACAGGTCCAGATTTGCACGTATAATACATATAAGGCATATACAACTCAAGGAAGCATTAGAATGAGTATCAAGGGTCTTAAAAACAATGATAAAAGTCTCTCAAGGTCTTGGCTAAGTTCAAAAGATCAAAGCCCGAGCAAGAACAAGTCAATCTAGAGCATGCAAGTCAATAGGCGTTCGATACGACAATTACGACTCGATTAAGGAATGCAATCAAGTCAAACATGTTAGGGATACTACTAGCATGTTAAATACACCTTCTAATCATGATAAACAAGTATAGGAGACAAGTTATACAAGTAGGTTTCGGGTTCTCACATCCTCCCCCACTTAAAGGAATTTAGTCCATAAATTCATACCAGAATCATCAAATAGGAAAGGGTATCTCTCTTTCATATCGAGCTCGGTTTCCCAAGTAGCTTCCTCAATGTCATGGTTCTTCCACAAGACTTTGACTAACGGAATCTTCTTCGTTCTCAAGATTTGCTCCTTAGTGTCAAGTATCCTCACCGGTCTCTCATCATAAGAAAGATCAGGTTCGAATGTAATCTCATCGTAAACAAGGACATGCGATTCATCTTTCAAGTATTTGCGTAGCATCGAAACATGGAATACATCGTGAACATCTGATAACGAAGGTGGCAATGCTAACCGATACGCCAAGGATCCAATCCTTTCTAAGATCTCAAATGGTCCAATAAATCTAGGCGAAAGTTTACCTTTCTTCCCAAATCGCTTAGTACCGCGCCAGCGCGATACTTTCAAGAATACATGATCACCAACCTGAAACTCTAAGTCACGTCTCCGGTTGTCTGCGTAGCTTTTCTGTCTACTTTGAGTTGTAAGCAATCTGTCTCTAATCAGTTTAACACTCTCAGCTGACTATTGTACCATCTCTGAACCCCATAGCTTAGCTTCACCAACTTCATCCCATCAAATCGGTGAATGACACTTACGCCCATATAAAGCTTCCTACGGCGCCATTTTCAATACTGGACTGGTAACTGTTATTATAAGTAAATTCAGCTAATGGCAAATGAGAATCCCAACTACCTTTGAAATTCATGGCACAAGCACGCAGTAAATCCTCTAGTACCTGAATCAATCTCTCAAATTGACCATCAGACTGCAGGTGAAAAGCTGTACTAAAGTTCAACTTCGTCCCCAAAGCCTCTTGTAAAGCATGCCAAAATCGAGAAGTAAACTTGGGATCTCTATCCGATACAATGCTCACCGGAACACCGTGTAATCTCACGATATCTTGAACATACAATGCTGCCAACTGACTCAAACTATAAGTCATCGCAATAAGAATAAAATGTGATGATTTAGTCAATCTATCCACAACAACCCATACTGCATCAAAACCTCGACGAGTACGTGGCAATCCTGTCACGAAATCCATGGTGATATGCTCTCATTTCCACTCCGGTATCTCAAGTGGCTGTAATAAACCGGCAGGTCTCTGGTGTTCAGCTTTCACCTGTTGACATGTCAAACATCTAGATACATATTCTGCAATCTCTCTCTTCATTCCATTCCACCAAAACTGTCTCTTCAAGTCCTTATACATTTTAGTACTCCCTGGATGTATAGTGTACTTGGCCTTGTGAGCCTCATCAAGAACCATACGCTTAACCCCATCGGTAGAAGGAACACAAACTCTACCTCGAAAAGTCAAAATCCCATCAGTGTTCATAGCAAACTTCGGTGTCTTACTATCACCCAAACCATCAATAATCTTCTTCAGTTCAGGATCAGTAGCCTGAGCTTCCTTGATCAACCCAAATAAAGCAGGCGTAGCACGCACACTAGCAAAGATAGCACTATGCTCACTCACAACTGGACTTCATTCGCGGACATCCTCGAGCATCTTCCACTCTCTCATCATCAAGCAAGACATATACACTTTCCTACTCAAGGCATCGGCAACAACATTAGCCTTCCCTGGATGATACAAGATAGTACATTCGTGATCTTTAAGCTTCTCTGTGACGACCCGGCCCGGGCCCGAGATGGGACCGAGGGTCGGACCGTCCAAATAAGGAGGGAAACAAGTAGGCAATTAAACATGCAAGGACTAATATCACAAAAACGACGTGACGCAACATTGGAGTCGCAGCACGCCTCGGCACCAAACGGCCGGAAAATTTTAAAACTTTTAAACCTGATAAACAGTTAAACAAAATAACCAAGTCTTCGGCGACACTACATGCCGGAACCCAAGCTAACAGTTTAGGTGCAAGTAATAAGGAAGAGCTAATAGCATGCTCAGCGGAAGACTAAAACATGGAGGGATAATAACAAGTTAACCAACGCTCGGCTTACACAATGCCGGCACAAAATGTTACAAGTACTACAAGTATTAAACTACTAGCAGTTAAGAAGATTTACAAGCAAGATCTACACAAATACCCCAGCATAGTCTAGTTGACTTGCTTAACCCGTCGTCCTTACAAAAATTATAAACAAGGGGAAGAGGCCAACAAAAACCACCTCTTCAAGAATCAACGGTCACCAAAAAGGGCACAAGGCGCGAACACCGCTAATCAACGAGCAGGACCTGTCTTGCTAGGATCTAAAGCAGTAAAAGGGGAAAGGGTAAGTCATAAAGACTTGTAAGCTATTAATCATGCATGTCATGGCAAGATGCAACAGTCAAGGCAAGATACAGTCATAGAAGCATAGAGTCATATATCCAGGATGCATATTGTTTCACATAAGTGCGTAAATAAATCACATAGGATAAGGATATATGGAGGCCTAGGGCCGCCACGTAGTTCACGCATACAAGCGTTATCGGAATGTGCGGGTATCGAATGTGTGTAAGTACATCGATCTTCCGAGGAGATGCAGGGATAGTCACCGGTGATGCTCTTAAATGATTACAAGAGCTACTTCCCCACTGTGGCCACGGTGGAGGCGTGTGTGCACAAAGACGGATGCTTTGGTGGACTCATGCATATGCCAAGTAATGTATACTTAACAAAATTCTCAAGTAGAGAACGAGATCGACAAGAGCGATCTCGCTCAAGACAAGTAAATTATTCTTATCAATAACCAAGTAGGGTTGAGTTCGACAAGAGCGAACCCACATGTCAATTAGTCATTCTATAGTATGACATTCAAGATCAAGCAAGGCAATCAATTCAAGTGCAAAGTCTAGAATTATTATTCTTAGGGCAACGCGTTTTCGAACGTCGTAGGGATTAAGCGTGTAGGTATTGTTCAATAGCTCGCTAATCTTGACTCCGTTGAGTCGTCTCTAATAGTTCATCCAATAGAGTTAGGACGCTAAATGCATCACAAACCCTCTTCTAAGTTCTCGCATATGATCGGCTAGGTCATTAATCCGTTTAACAACCGTAGTTAAGGATTATCGATAATTCGAATTCAAGGGACCTTAGAATCATTCTTTCAAGGTTATTAAAATGTAAGGATCCAAGAACGTTATTTATTCGTAGGGAAACATAGAACACAATTCATTCTAGGCCTAGGACCCAATTCAATAGGATAATCAATACAAGGTATAGGAAACCCTAGAATTCAAAATTCCCAAGAGTCATCAAAATATATTAGTTCAAGAACATTAATTGCTCCTAAAGAAGCATAGAACATAATTAATTCTAGGTGTAGGCCTCAAGCAACAAGATGGACATACTAATCAAAATCTCAAGAGACCAATTCAACCTAGATCATGGCATGGACATGGAAAAGCATGGGGATCAATAGACAAGGGGGATCATGGCAAGTCTAATCATACAATCCTAAGGGGGAAATTAATAGCTTACCTTCACCAAGGAAAAAGAAAGTTGGAGAACAAAGTAATCGGAAGGAATCGATCTCCTCGTCGGTAGCTTCACACCGGTGGTCTCGGCTCGGCAAACGGAAGTCGGGAGCTCAAACTAGGGGAGAGACACACACCAATCTCACCTTTTCTCTTCACACATTAACCATGGCAAGAGAGATAGAGGAAAAATCTGATAATGGAAGGATTAAGGCAAAGTCAACAAGGGAGGCCTTTTATATCTTGCATGGATTTAGTGGAAATCCAAGTGTCAAGGGGAGAGGAGTGGTGGAATCCATGTGTCCAAAGGTAGTGGCTTGAGATTAGGACTAATCTAGCTTAGTTAGGGTTTAATAGGTTGGATTAGGGTCAATTAGGGAGGGGGTTTAAGTGGCTAATTGGGTCACAAAATCTGGAAGAAGAAAAATCCCGTAGAGCTGAACAGAGGGTGAGGCGGGCGCCTCACCCTAGGCCATGCGGCCGCCTCAACTACTGGGAAGGTTGCCATTTTTCAATTGCTCTCAGTACTTGAGGCGGGCGCCTCACTCGAGCCATGCGGCCGCCTGAACTTCTGGGGCATCAAAACTTGACCTAAACAAGTCCTAAATGGTCCCAAGCTCATGGGCAACCATTCTAGGGTCTAACACAACTCAAAACATGTCCGAAATACACCCGAACATCACCTGGAACAAGGTAGGACAAGGCTCGAGTCAAGCGACGATTGGTTGATGGATCAAACCCGGATCAAACGTCAATAAAACTAGGGTAACTTGGGCATGGAATAGGCTTGTTAAATCATGGTTATGACTTGAATACAAGTCCGGGAACTCAAGGAACAATTCGCACGTCGAAATACGCGCAAAACGGGAGACGGGTGAAATCGCTAAGGCCAAAACAAGGCAAGAAGGTTTCTAAACTTCCCAACAAGCTTACTATGATCAAGGGGAGCGTTCTAGGTCATTTATGAAAGACAATCGAACCCTAACAAGTCTCGGTTGAGTGCAAATCATGCTAAGGCAACACTCAAGGCATAACGGGAAGGTATGCTAAGCATAGAAGGTATTCAAGCGACAAGGAATGAAATAATGATAATACGAGCCGGACATGGACAAAAAGAGATATCTAACATGTTAAAGCATGAAACAAGCATGTTATTAAGGCATAGAACAAGTAATGCAAGTAATGGGGTTTGGGTTCTCACATTCTCTATCCATCGTCTCTGTCGCATGTTCAACTCCTTCTGCGAAAAGAGATACTTTCAACTCTTGTGATCAGTGAATATCTCAAACTTAGCTCCATAAAGATAATGCTTCCACTTATGAAGTGCAAATATGATGGCGGCTAATTCGAGATCATGCATCGGATAATTCTGCTCATGAGGTGATAGCTTCCTCGAAGCATAGGCAATGACTCTCCCATTCTGCATAAGCACGCAACCCAAACCTTCTAGTGAAGCGTCATTATAAATAACAAAGTTCTCCGAACCACTAGGCAATGCTAAGATAGGAGCTGTAGTCAACCTTCTCTTCAAATCCTGAAAACTGGCCTCGCACTTATCACTCCATACAAAAGAAGAATTCTTCTGTGTCAGTTTAGTCATCGGAGTAGCGATCTTCGAAAACCCCTCGATAAACCTACGGTAATAACATGTCAAGCCCAAGAAACTACGGACTTCGGTCACCGTACAAGGCGTCTTCCACTTAGTAATCGCCTCAACCTTAGATGGATCTACTGCTATACCATCACTAGACACCACGTGTCCTAGAAAAGCAACCTGTTCCAACCAGAAAGCACACTTACTGAACTTCGCGTACAATTTCTTCTCACGCAAGATCGAAAGAACCTCTCTCAAGTGAATCTCGTGCTCCTCTCGTGACTTCGAGTACACGAGGATATCATCAATAAACACAACCACAAAGCAATCAAGATACTCACGAAACACCCTATTCATTAAATCCATAAAGACTGCAGGTGCGTTCGTCAAACCAAAAGGCATAACCACAAACTCATAATGGCCATAACGTGTACGAAAGGCTGTCTTTGGAACATCCTCCTCTCGAACTCTCAACTGATAATAGCCACTCCTCAAGTCAAACTTGGAATAAACAACTAAGCCTCGAAGTCGATCAAAGAGATCATCAATGTATGGCAAGGGATATCGATTCTGATAGTAACCTGGTTCAACTATCGATAGTCTATGCAAAGTCGTAAACTACCATCCTTTTTTCTCACAAATAACACCGGTGCACCCCACGGTGACACACTCGGTTTAATGAACTCTCTATCTAGAAGTTCTTGCAACTGCTCTTTCAATTCCCTCAACTCCGCTGGAGCCATTCTATAAGGCGCTCTAGATATAGGCGAAGTCCCTGGCAAAAGCTCAATGCAAAACTCTAACTCTCGGTCGGGAGGCAAAGCATAATCGGTAGAAAAGACATTTGGAAATTCACTAACTACCGAAACATCTTCTAATTTAGCAGTCGAGATACTAGTATCAAGCACACAAGCTAAATACCCCGTACAACCCCGAGATAAGAGTTGTCTAGCACGTAAAGCAGAAATAACATGTATACCTTTCATAGCATGATCACCCATAAACACGAACTCCGGAATATCGGGCATGGCAAAAGTGACTCTCTTACGACGACAATCTACTAAAGCATGATTCACACAAAGCCAGTCCATACCAAGAATCATATCAAAGTCTCGAATATGCAATACTACCAAATCAGCATGCAAGACTCGATCATTAACAAGCACGTCAAAATCTCTATAAACCTCAGATGCCAACAAGCATTCACCCAACAGTATAGACACCTCAAGCACGTAAGGCAACTGAGCAGGCAATACACATAAATGCTCTATGAAATGTGATGCGACATAAGAATGAGTAGAACCGGGATCAATAAGAACTCAAGCTCTATGACCTAAGACAGAGAGAATACCTCTGATCACATGTGTAGACTTGGGAACACCTTGCTGATCAAGTGCAAAAACACGAGCCTGTGCCTTAGGACGCCCATCACTATCTCTCTTGGATCTGGATTGCTGAACAGAACCTACGGACTACGTCGCTCTAGTCTTAGGACAGTCTCTGAGCTTATGACTAGAGTCCCCACAACCAAGACAAGTGCCAAGCCTATACCTGCACTGCTCGCTCGAATGCCCAATCCTATGGCAATAAGAACAAGTCAAAGGTCCACCACTCTGAGTCGGCTGCTCCTGAGGGATAAAAGCACTACTACCACGACTCTCTAACTGTCATCTAAACTGTCCACTAGACTTTTGTCTATTGTGATTATTAAAACAACGATTGCCCTTATGGCCGGATCGATTCCCTGAAGACTGACCTCTCCCCGAGTGATGTGAGGTCACCTGCGAAGACTGCTGCTGAGAAGACTTCTGTCTGTGCTCCTCAATGTCTCGCTCTATCTCATAAGCACGATCTACTGCGCTCCGATAATCCTCCAACTGAAGAGATAACAATTGTTTCCTAAACTTGGTCTTCAACCCCTTCACAAACTTATGAGTCCTGTGTCTCTCATCTGGCACCAGATGTTCACAATAACGGGATAGTTCAGTGAACTTAGCGAGAATCTTGAGCTGGACATGGTTCCTGCTCCCGGATCCGGAACTCTTTCTCTCGTCGTCGTCTAACCACAACAGGCATGTAAGAAGCCCTAAACTCCATCTCAAAGTTAGGCCATACTTGAGCCACTCGGTTCAACTCCCAACTAGCCTGTAAAACCTCCCACCAATGATTGGCGGCTCCTCTAAGCTTATACACAGCTAACACAACCTTCTCATCATCCGTGCAGTCCAGAACTGCAAAGATCTTCTTCAAGTCTTCTAGCTCGGCCATACTAGCATCTGATTCTCCTTCAAATGATGGAGGCTTCATTTTCAAGAACCTCTCTAAGATAGTATTATTTCGCACCCTTGCTTCAGGTATAACATCATTCCTTGGTGGCGATACTCTCGCATTCGGTTCTGGCGGTGGCGGTGGAGGTACATTCTGACCCTGGCCTATCTGAGCCATTTCGGTCATAAACTCTGTCATGCGGCGATACAAATCTGCCATCTGAGCATTCATGCCTACTGGATTCGGTGGTGGAGGTGGCAACTCCACCTCAGGTTCATCAGGAACTCTCCTGGGTCTGCCTCTACCTCGGCCTACACGGTCTGCTCTAGGATTCATCATCAAGCACCTATAAGAATTCACTCGACGTTAGAACATCACACAAAGAAACAACCCACCTAGGCCATGGAACCTATCCTGACCAATAGCTAACGAGAGCTCTGATACCAACTGTGGCGACCCCGACCACGAACCCGGGATGGGAACGCGGACCGGAGCACCCAATACAAGAGGGACAAGAAAGGACGAACATGCAAGGACTCAAAATATTTTAAAACTGACGTGACGCAACATTTCAGTCGCAACAGAACTCGACACTAAAGGTCGGTATACCAAAATCATATCACCTGATAAAACAGTTAAGCCATTACTAGGGCAAGAATATAATTAAGAGCTAAAAGGATGCTCAGCGGAAGTCTATATGTAGCGAGCAACACACGATATACAAGGCACGGCTAATACAATTGCCAGCATCAAAAGGGTATAAGTTCTACAAGAGTAAGAACTACAAGTAGCTAACGGGTGAACACTAGTACAGGTGTATATACATTCCCAAGCGTAGTCTAGTTGACTAGCTTTAAACCCATCGTCCTTGCAAAATACAAAAGAATAGAAGAGGACTTCTAAAACCACCTCTTCAACCGCAAAAGTCGGAACAAAAGAGAACCAAGGTGTACGAGCACCACGAGCCTCAACGAGAAGGTCCTGTCCTGCTAGGATCTAAAAAAAAGAATACAGGGGAACGGGTAAGTCATAAAGACTCGTAAGCTATCAATCATGCATGACATGGCATTATGCAACACGTTAGGCGAGACAATATTACAAGCATGTAGATCAAGTATTTAAGATGCACATTATTGCACATAGTTCACATAATATGAGGATATAGAGCCGGGCCGCTGCGTAGACCTGCAAAACAGACACCTTCGGTAGCGTGCGATAATCGATGGGTGTGATAATACATCGATCTCCGAGGATATGCTTGGGAAAATAATAGTCAACTAAATGGGCGCGTATTGGTTGGCTAGAGAGAGCTCTTCCCCACTGTGGCCCGCAGTGGAGGGTGTGTGCGGTAACAAGTATGCCAGCTGGACTTATGCAATGCCAAGTAGTATTTACTCAACAATCAATCAGTATGGAACAAGTCCGACAAGAGCGTCCTCGTTCAAGATTAATATATAATCTCATCAATAAACATGCAAGATTGAGCTCGACAAGAACGAACTCAATATATCAAGTATGCATTTATTATGTCATAAAGATACCAGCATGACAGTCAATCAATTTCAAGAGTCTAGAATTAGTTTTCTAGTTTGAACACATGTAATAACGTCGTAGGGATTAATCATTGAGCCAGTATTGTTCAATAGCTCACTAATGTCGACTCCGTTGAGTCATTTCTATAATCAAACCAAATAGAGTTAAAACACTATTTGCATTTCCAACTCTTTTCTAAGTTATCGCATCGATTAATCTAGGTCATTAATCCAATTAATAACCATAGCCAAGAATAATCTCAAGTTCCCATTTCATGGAACCCTAGAATCACGTTTTCCCAAATAATGGTCGAAAGTCTATGACCCAAGAATAATAGTTATTTCTAATGTAGTATAGAACACTTTTACTTCTAGGCTTAGTGTCCAAATCAAAACATTTGCATTCATGGTCTATAATTCCCAGATTTTTATACTCTCTAAAACATCTCATTATCATGGTAGAAATCAAGGAGAGCATGATTTAGACATGAGAGAAGGGAAGTAAAAGGGGGTAGCATGTTATCTCTAACATAGACCTAAGGGAAATCGATAGCTTACCTCAAGCCAAGCAAAAGACAAAGCAAGAAAACTATTCGGTGACAATCGTTCTTCTCGACGGCGGCTTTGTAACGGCGGTCTCGGAATCGCAAGCGGGTCTTGAGATCACTTGGAATCAAACCCTCACGCACTAATCTCACCAAGACTCTCACGCACAAGTTCTCTCCAGACTAATGAAGAAGAAAAGAAGAAATGAATCGTAAAAGTAAAGTCTCTAGTTGATGTAGTGAGATCAGCTCAATTAAGTGTTCATGGAGTACACTTGTCACATGATGAATGATGGAAAGATGTTTAACAATCTCAATTAGGCTTATATTAGTATAATAAGACTCTAATACAAGTAGTTAAAGTCACTAATGGTAGAGGTTTAGTAAGGGTACAATCGTAATCAACCAACAATGCAGAAAATCCTCGTTTTGCTGGAAATTCCTTCAGTTCGGTTGTGGAGGCCGAACCTCCTTCATAATGTTCGGTTCTTGGGGCCGAACAATGCCCAAGATGTTCGGTTGGCATGGTGGAACAATTCCTCAGGCCATACGTTAGGTCAAACAGGTCCAAATTTGCGCGTATAACGCATATAAGGCATATACAACTCAAGGAAGCATTAGAATGAGTATCAAGGGTCTTAAAAACAATGATAAAAGTCTCTCAAGGTCTTGGCTAAGTTCAAAATATCAAAGCCCGAGCAAGAACAAGTCAATCTAGAGCATGCAAGGCAATAGGCGTTCGATACGACAATTACGGCTCGATCAAGGAATGCAATCAAGTCAAACATGTTAGGGATACTACTAGCATGTTAAATACACCTTCTAATCATGATAAACAAGTATAAGAGACAAGTTATACAAGTAGGTTTCGGGTTCTCACATTTTCACCTTTGAAAGACTCAGTCTCGACTGCTTTTAGACTTCAAATCTACTGATAGAGATTAAGCACTTGAGTGTGAAGTTGATGACAAGACCCATTTGAAGATGTCTGTGGAAAATCATGAGCTAATAATCAATATTGCATTCATACCGACAGACGTGTATTTCATTGCAAGAGTTGTTGGTTGTGCAACAATGAGTTGTCACGGTCGGTCGAGTATTTGTCACTCAGTTATTCAATTACTAGCTAATTGAACAATTCATAATATATTTTCTTCTCATATAAATCTCAGATTGGCACTGCCATCTTCCAAGGGTATTTGAAATTGTCAAAGTGAGAGATTTTGTATATGTCTTCCCTTTCCCCTGCCTTCCTTTCCATGAAAGCGTGCATGGTTGCTAGGTTAGAGAGTCTAGGTTGATGTACTTTGCATGTTTATCATTTGATGAACATCTATTGAATTCTAATAGGAAATATAGTTTTCTACATTCAATCTTACTTATCTTGTTTTACCTTATAAGCATTCTGCTCACGATGGAAAAGGTATCTAGTTCTTGAAGATAAAAGTTTTTTGTTGTCATATAATTAAGCTAATCTATATATATATAGGCTGAGCATATCAAAGGGACTAACAAATACACTTATAAACTTCATATTTTAGCTATATCTCCCTCCAGTCACCCCCTTCTCCCTCCCTTTGTTTCCAAACCACTCTCCTCTTTCTCTATCCCCTTTATAAACTTCATATTTCCAGAACTCACCTTTATAAACTTCATATTTCCAGAACTCACCCTTATAAACTTCATATTTCCATAACTCACCCCTGTCCTGCCAGTCTCTTCTCTCTCCCCTTTATTTTATTTCTTCATCACTCCCTCCTTCTCGTCACTCTTTTCCACCTCTCTATCCCTTTTATATTTTTCTTCCTCCAACCACTCTTCTCTCTCCTCACCTTTGTTCCTCTGTTTGTTTTTCCTTCTTGCTCCAACCACCCCACCCCACCCATACCGAAGAAAAAAAATGATTCCCAATGCTCGGTTTTGGTTAATCGAACAACATTGTATTGTTCGGCTAACGGTGACCGAAGAACCTAGTGTTGTTTGGCTAGCCCTAACCGAACAACATTAGGTGTTGTTCAGTCAATGTTAGTCGAACAACACTAAAGTGTTTAATGACATTTTTGTAATAAAAGGACGAGGAGCAAGAAAGTCTTTTTAATCGATGGCATTTTTGTAATAAATGAAAATGGTGAATTTAGTGGCTTGAGGGTGTTAATTGTGTCACTTTTTAATTAAATGAAACATTTTCCTAGTTTATTACGTTAGGGCTTATGTTTAAGCAAAAATATCAATAGAAAAATAAAGCATTTGAATGAGATTGAAATTAAATACAATGCAACACAATTGTTTACTCACACATCCTCGACCTTTTTTACTTAGGATGTTCACCATAGCCATCTTTGAATCTCTAAAAATATAGTTTTATTTTTTTCCAAGAAAAATACAAAAAAATAATAATTCAAAACGTTGATTTTTTAATAAAGAGGCCACCGGGGCAGGTTTGTAAGGCATGGGTGAAGGTGTCGATAGGCCTTACTGTACGTCCAGTTAGCGATTATTAAGGCTTAAAGTGGGGGGGGGGGTGTGAATAGCTTTATAAAAATTTAGAGGTTGTTTTGAACTTATTTTAAAGTTGTAGCGGAAAAGGTTTCAATGTTTGCTGGTTGATGGAATCAGTTAGTTGATGCAAGTTTAAAAGGCTTTGTTGACTGACTTGATGATTATCAGACGATGAAATACATTTAAAACAAACTAATGACTATCAGTTGATTTGGAAGAACTATTTGATCACATTTAACAAACAAGTAAGTGATTGATGTAGAGGTTAGCTAACATTTAAGTAGATTCAAAACTCCAATGCCCCGATATATTATTTTATTTTGTTTTAACAAATAAATTATTGTTATAATACTTTTTAAATGTTTGGCCAAGAGAATTTGGTTTGACTTTGCTTTAAAATATAATATTTTGTTAGCTGGATATTATACATAATATATATATATATATATATATATATATATATATATGTGTGTGTGTGTGTGTGTGTGTGTGTGTGTGTGTGTGTGTGTGTAGGTTTGCATATTAAAATATTACTCATATTTTGGGGATTCATGAAACCTTAGATTATCTCCAATGCTAATGTAAATGTGAAAATTATTAGATGCCACCTAGAATTTACACTTTTTTTGAAAGAAAAAATCTTTCCAATGCAAATGTGGACAATGAGTGTGAATATGATGTTGTGAGAACCTCGTTTCGACCTCGACCTTGCTACGTGAGGAAAACGAGTAGTTTCAAAACTTTAAGCATATGGAATACGCTTGGCCTCGTTGTGGACTCTAAAAATGTATGGCAGGTTTGTAAGGCATGGGCAGCAATGTCGGTAGGCCTTACTGTAGGTCCAATTGGCGATTATTAAGGCTTGAAGTGGCCTGGGGTGAATGAATTTTTTTTAAGTTGTAGCGAAAAAGGTTTAAGTGATAGTTGGCTAATGGAATCAGTTAGTTGATGCAAGTTTAAAAAGCTTTGTTAGCTGACTTGATGATTATCAACCGATGCAATACATTTAAAACAAGCTAACGGCTATCAATTGATTTGGAAGAACTATTTGATCACATTTATCAAAGGCAGTAATTTAAAAACAATTTAAATCATAGTCAAGTAAGTGGTTGATGTAGAGGTTGACTAACATTTAAGTAGATTGAAACTCTAATACCCCGAGATTTTATTTAATTTTGTTTTGACAAATATCACTATAAATCCCATATGAAACACATTCAGGATTGTGGAAAGGCGTTCAGTGCTTGAAAAGAAGTTAGCATGTTCAGATGTGACAGAGGAGGAACACATGAACCTTTTGAAGGATTTAGAACGCAAAGAGACAGAGCATACGCGACTTAATCGGCAAAAAATCTATGTCGACGATTTTGAGATGTTAACCATTATTGGGATACGAGTCTTTGGAGAGGTTAGATTGTGTCGGGAGAAGAAATCTGGCAATATTTATGCCATGAAAAAGTTAAAGAAGTCTGAAATGCGGGACATGTTGAACATGTTAGAGCTGAAAGGAATTTGCTTGCGGAAGTTGCTAGCCATAGAAATTTGTTTGAAATTTGTAATTAGTTTCTTGATGGTAGTTATATATCTCTATACTGAAAAATTGTTACCAGGTCAAACTTCATGCGGCCGGAATTATGGTGGCTTACACGCACGGCTATTACGGAGAGGGTGATGAAATTATCTCGGCATCCATAAGGTGGCTTCTTTTGTATATTTATTTATTATGGATGGGGAGGTGCGGAAAACATTAAGGCCGCGGTAACCTTTTACCACTACTTTGATAGGATTCATGGGAACTTTGGTAGCGGAATTGCCATTCATTGGAACTCGTAATATGTATAGGCGTCAAGGAATGTGCCGTCGGCTTCTAAATACAATTGAGTCGGTGCGTTTTCAGATTCTATGTTAATTTCTATTTTGTGCCTTTTGCTAGTGTTTGTCTTTATATATCATACTTTTATGCTTCATTTAATTGAACAAACATGCATGCTTGGGCTTAAAACATTTTTTTATGATGCGCGCTCATGCAATAGACTTTTTTGATACATGATGCATTTTTTCGGATATATATATGGACATGTGCACGTACTGCATAGATATATTGTGTGCAAAACGCAACAGAAATATTTTCTTTTCAATGCTTGCAACATTGATAGAAAACTCATATAAACATGAATGTACATCATATAATTTTCCTTCTCTTTGGGCGCGTGAGCAGTCAAAACGACCTTCTCACGCTCTTTTGAGATAGTACAAAAGAATAAAGAGGAGGGGAGTTGACGGGTGCGATCATACCAGCACTAATGCACCGGATCCCATCAGAACTCCATAGTTAAGCGTGCTTGGACGATAGTAGTACTAGGATGGTTGACCCCATGGGAAGTCCTCGTGTTGCACCCCCTTTTTGCAGTTTTTTTTTACTCAGCGTACATTAAGAAACCATACAAAAGAAAGAAAATGCTCGGTTTTGGGCGCGTGAGCAGTCAAAACGACCTTATCGCGCTCTTTTGAGATAGTACAAAAGAATAAAGAGGAGGGGAGTTGATGGGTGCGATCATACCAGCATTAATGCACCGGATCCCATCAGAACTCCGCAGTTAAGCGTGTTTGGGCGAGAGTAGTACTAGGATGGGTGACCCCCTGGGAAGTCCTCGTGTTGCACCCCCCCCCTTTGCAGTTTTTTTTACTCAGTGTACATTAAGAAACCATATAAAAGAATGAAAATGCTCGGTTTTGGGCGTGGCGATCAAAACGACCTCGCTCTTTTGAGATAGTACAAAGAATAAACAGGAGGGATTTGATCGGTGTGATCATACCGCACTAATGCCCGGATCCCATCGAATTCCATGCTTAAGCGTGCTTGGGAGAGAAGCATACTAGGATGGGCGACCAGCTGAAGTCTTCGTGTTGCACCCCTTTGCGCTTTTTTTTACTCAGCGTACATTAAGAAACCATATAAAAGAAAGAAAATGCTCGGTTTTGGGCGCGTGAGCAGTCAAAACGACCTTATCGCGCTCTTTTGAGATAGTACAAAAGAATAAAGAGGAGGGGAGTTGACGGGTGCGATCATACCAGCACTAATGCACCGGATCCCATCAGAACTCCGCAGATAAGCGTGCTTGGGCGAGAGTAGTACTAGGATGGGTGACCCCCTTGGGAGTCCTTTTGTTTTGACTCGGTACATTAAGAAACCATATAAAGAAAGAAAATGCTCGGTTTTGGGCGCTGAGCAAATCAAAACGACCTTCTCGCGCTTTTTGAGATAGTACAAAAGAATAAAGAGGAGGGAGTTGGCGAGTGCGATCATACCAAAGACTAATGCACCGGGATCCCAACAGAACTCCGCAGTTAAGCGTGCTTGGGCGAGAGTAGTACTAGAATGGGTGACCCCCTGGGAAGTCCTCGTGTTGCACCTCCCACTCATCAAGTATTTCTTTATCATAACTTGTATGTAATTATCATTTCCATTTGATGCATCTGTATATGATCGAACATGTCAACTCCCCTCCTCTTTATTCTTTTTTACTATCTCAAAAGAGCGCGAGAAGGTCGTTTTGACTGCTCACGCGCCCAAAACTGATAATTTTCTTTCTTTTATATGGTTTCTTAATGTACGCTGAGTAAAAAAAAAACTGCAAAAGGGGGGTCCCAGTAGCATGGCATGCTACTCAAAATTGATGATCTTGGTTTAACTATTCAATGCTACCCATTGTTATCCGTGTTATATTAAAAAAATTACATTTTGCTCCTCTTTACTACACGATTAATAGTGCTCTTAGTACAAAAATGGGTACGCTATCTAAATTGGACCACATATGCTTTTTGATGTCAGG
Source organism: Codonopsis lanceolata (assembly GCA_013146195.2). NCBI lineage: Eukaryota > Viridiplantae > Streptophyta > Magnoliopsida > Asterales > Campanulaceae > Codonopsis > Codonopsis lanceolata. The sequence continues at coordinate 24,443 of JABEVN020000057.1, forward strand.
TACAGTCATTTGTCTCATTTTCTCTGAATTGACTCATCTAGCTATATTTTCATGCTTTTTCATCCTTGGAAAAGACCCCAGGCTTTGGTACAGACTCTAAATATGTTCCTATGAAATGATTTTGCTTCCACGGTGCAAACTAGGCCATCTCACGATTTTGAATATGGTCGTTTTTGCCATAACCATTAGATGTTTATGACATCACATATCCTCCTACTATAAAGTAAAGGCTATTTAATAGGAGTAGTTTTAGCCAATCCAGTTCCCATATGACATTCACATTAGTTATTGGTAACTGGACTTCTGTTTTCTCCACCCACATGGTAGCTCTATTTACTTTACCAATGTGTATAAAAGCATATAATATTGGAAAACGATTTGTTATATAAGTAGTAAATTGAGAACGATTTGAGATAGATGCTTATACCCATCGTTCGACGTTTCTCCGAGTCTCTGCGTCGCGCGAGAGAGGTGGGCTTTTAAGTGGTTTTTGGACCACTAATTCTATGGGCTTCGATATATCGTAACTGTGAATGGCTCAACATTCATAGACAAAAATACCCTTCAAAATACATCACATTATTGGTGTGACGACCCGACCCGGACCCCAATGCGAGATCCCAAGTCGTGTCGTCCAAGTAAAGCAAGATACAAGCATGCGCAAGTAGGATTACAAAATTCATGTGGCGCAACATCGCATACAAATAACAACTCGGCTACACTAGGCCGGAAAATAACTTAAAATAAACAAGTCATCGGCGACGTTACAGCCGAAACCCAACAACTACTCCTACAATTATAACACATGCACATAATACCCTCAACGGCTACAACATGCCGGAGACAACAACAACAATAATACTTTAAAAGAGCTTAAGCGGAAGGAACTGTAGTGAACCATTAACATATAAACAAGCTTGACATATAAGTCGGCATACAAAAGATTTTAAGTATCAAGTAATTAAGTTATACTACAACAACAAAACCCAAAGTCAACTCTAAGTGACTTGCTTCCCATCGTCCTTGCCAAAATAAAAGTCTAGCTACAAATCCCAAAAGAACAACCTTCTAGCTCGCAAGCAACCAAACACGGGTATGGCGAATCTAGCGTGAACCGTCTCCTTGGCTCGGATCTAAGGAAAACAAAACAAACAAATAGGGTAAGTCATAAAGACTTAGGAAGTTACTAAAAATGCATGTTCATGTCATAGCATGGCATTTATCGCAATTATGGTGTACATGATCATCATATAGCACTTAGCACATTATTCACATAAGTGCGGAAAATAAATCATTCAAGTAGGATATGATATAGTCACGGCCGCTTCGTAGCTCCTGCAATAAAGTTTGTTAACCCAATATCGTGACTACGATGCTCGTGACTTCGCATCGATATACCGAACTCCGTCGGCTAATAGCAAATGACGACGTATTGATACGGCAGGCTACTTCCCCACCGCGCCTACAAATGGAGGTGTGTGTGAGGTCTCGTGTACGGCGATCCATAGCGAGCACGAATCTCTCAATTCGTGAAGGCGATGCATCGTCCTACCCTGACATAAAAATCAAACCAAATAGTGCCCTGACTTAATGCAATGCACAAGTAGATATTTACTCGTCAAGACCAAATAATGATCGAATTCGACAAGAGCGAACTCGACCGACCAAGTAGGGTATTAATCTCTACAATAAATCACGTCAAGGCAATTAATTGCTCATAGCCAAATAATCACAACGGGTTCAATTGCACATAATTAAACTCAACTTATACTTGAGTAAACCCGATCAAACGGTGTCCAAACTTCGTAGGGATTGAAATTAGAGTTCAACATGTTCAAATCTTCCCTAGAGTCGACTCCGTTGAGGGTAATTGAAGCTATGTGCTTCATAACTCAACCTAGGCCATTACTAAGTTCATCTAGGTCATAAATTCACCATGGCATTGCCATATATTTCATATTCATCATAGAGTCCAATTCTTGAGGGTAGAACACATAACAACATACCAACATACCAACATACAATGTAGGCTCAAATTAGGACATTCTCATATAGCACCATTTCCAACAACATATATAATACATGTTTCTAACATGTTCATAATCTTAAATAGACAAGATGAAAGAGTATTACAAACTTTACTAGGCATAAAATCCTCCTATACATGCTTCTAACAAGCTCATACTTTCAAAACACAAGATGAAGGCATAGGAAGCATATATGTGTCCTCATTGACCTCAACATCATAAGCTTTGTTTTCCTTAGAGTCAATGAGAACTAAAACAAAGAAGAAGAGAAGTAACTTACTTGTATTCTACACCCAAGAAAGCAAAGAAGAAATCTATTCGGTAGGAAATGCTCTACTCTTCAAGCTCTACACTTCTATGGAGGTGGCTTAAGCAATGGAATGGAGGAATGAAGAAGGACCAAGAAGAAAGCTTCAAGAAGCCATGGGAGAAGCTTGAGGGAGATGAATCCCGTTTTTGGGGAGTGAGGGAGAGAAATGAGGGTCAAACTCTTCAGATGTGGTGTATATTGAGTTTAAAACATAGTGGGACAAGTGTCAACATGTTGTGGTCTCCTAAAATCTGATTTTTGTGGCTTAATTGATCACTAAAGCACTCTTAATCTACTCTTAAAATATGTTACTAATGTTAGGACACAAGTAATGAGGGTTAGGGAGGTTTAGTTGGGGTTTAGAAAGGGTTTTGGATAGGGGTTTAGGTGTAAAAATCGTAAAGCAAAGAAACAGTAAAACCCGGATTCGGGGGACCTTGGGTCGCATGGTCCCCAAGGCATGCGACAAAGATCCTCTCTCTACACAACACACACATTTCTCGGTTATCTTGGGCAAGGTCATTCCACCTTGCGAGGGAAAGCCCGCACTCCAAAATGGCTCAAAATTCAACCTAGAAGACCCCCAAACACTTAGCCAAATCAATGGGGTTTCAAACCCCAACAAAAATGAGTTTAAAACTCATCACAAGTACCCTCAAACAACAACCGACCAATCCGAACGAAGGAGGGAAAAGAGGAGAACTAATCACGCAATTCAACCGGCGATTCAACAAGCATGAAAACAAGATTCTAAACATGTTAAGAGCTTCGTGAATGACTTAAAAATGATTCTAAAACATATATAGACTAAGTAAACATGCTCACGTTCAACAAGAATGCATGAAGGCAAGCACACAATGCTCATGCAAGAATCCGGGGTGTTACAATTGGACTTAATAGTAGAAAATTAACATAATTAAACCGAATGATCAATCCCGCGAAAAAAATTAGTACAAGAACAAAAAAAAATTAATTTTAATTCATGACCAAAACTAAGAAATCTTAATTTTATGGAGACATTTGTTAGCCCTTATATATTAATCCATTTATTAATTAATCTGGAAGAAAGTCTCTGTAACCTTCAAGTGGGACATTCAATGTTCCGAATATGCTTTGGACCACATGCTTTTTGGCGTATAAATTTGTCTCTCATCTCAGCGTAGTTTCTCTATCAGAAACAAGAACCATTAAATTGAAGCCTCCGAAACAGAATCATTAAATTGAAGCCTCTGCATGCAATGATTGAGGACTATCAGTTACCTCTTATAAGCTCCTGGGATGGATACAGATGCAGACTGTCTATGCCCTCTAAAGGGCCATGCAACATTATTTCACCATATATACTACTCAACCCTCTGCATATAATACTTCCGTCCCCAAATTATTGTCCTAGTTGATCCGATGTATGGATTAAAAAAATAATTGATTTTATTATTTATATTGGTTTAATGTGTGGTTTTATTTAAAATCTATGTGTATGTGACTTATAATTAAAGTATGATGAAAAAGTAAAAATAAAATAGTAAAAATTATATTCTAACAAAATAAATTTCAAACTGAATAATTATTTTGAAACAGACGAAAAAAGAAAAGAATAACCTATTAAAATAATTTAGGGACGGTGGGACTCACCGTGGGAGTACTACTCAACCCTTTCATCTTTCCTTATCTCATCTCTTTCCTAATCCATTTATTAATTCATCTAGAACTGGAAGAAAGTCTCATTAACACTCAAGTGGGACATTAATGTTCCCCATTTTGCAAACCTATTAGAGCATGTACAATGGGGTAGCAATGCCAATATTGGCTCCCTAGGCTTCCCATTAATTTAAAAAAAAAATTAAGTTACCAATAAGCTATCCAAAATAAACCTCTTCCAATGGTAACACAAACTCCAATAACCTTATTCTAATAAATAATTTTATTTATAAAATTATAGAAAATTAATTTGAAGTTCAAATAAAATAAACCAATCCTCTATTAATAGATAAAAATATATAGGTTCGAAAAAGAGAAAAATATTTTTTTTGGATGAAAAATAATCAAAATTTGAAAAAAAAAATACAACTTTTGGCCAACTTGCTTCCCCTTGCTCCCAGTAGCATGACATGCTACTCAAAATTGATGATCTTGGTTTAACTATTCAATGCGACCCATTGTTATCCGCGTTATATTAAAAAATTTACATTTTGCTCCTCTTTACTACACGATTGATAGTGCTCTTAGTACAAAAATGGGTACGCTATCTAAATTGGACCACATATGCTTTTTGATGTCAGGTGCAGTCATTTGTCTCATTTTCTCTGAATTGACCCATCTAGCTATATTTTCATGCTTTTTCATCCTTGGAAAAGACCCCAGGCTTTGGTACAGACTCTAAATATGTTCCTATGAAATGATTTTGCTTCCACGGTGCAAACTAGGCCATCTCACGATTTTGAATATGGTCGTTTTTGCAATAACCAATAGATGTTTATGGCATCACATATCCTCCTACTCTAAAGTAAAGGCTATTTAATAGGAGTAGTTTTAGCCAATCCAGTTCCCATATGACATTCACATTGGTTATTGGTAATTGGACTTCTGTTTTCTCCACCCACATGGTAGCTCTATTTACTTTACCAATGTGTATAAAAGCATATAAAATTGGAAAACGATTTGTTATATAAGTAGTAAATTGAGAACGATTTGAGATAGATGCTTATACCCATCGTTCTGACGTTCTCCGAGTCTCTGCCGTTCGCGTGAGAGAGGTGGGTTTTTGTTTTAAGTAGTTTTTGGACCACTAATTCTATGGGCTTCGATATATCGTAACTGTGAATGGCTCAACATTCATAGACAAAAATACCCTTCAAAATACATCACATTATTGGACTTAATAGTAGAAAATTAACATAATTAAACCGAATGATCAATCCCGCGAAAAAAATTAATACAAGAACAAAAAATTTAAAATTTTAATTCATGACCAAAACTAAGAAATCTTAATTTTATGGAGACATTTGTTAGCCCTTATATATTAATCCATTTATTAATTCATCTGGAAGAAAGTCTCTTTAACCTTCAAGTGGGACATTCAATGTTCCGAATATGCTTTGGACCACATGCTTTTTGGCGTATAAATTTGTCTCTCATCTCAGCGTAGTTTCTCTATCAGAAACAAGAACCATTAAATTGAAGCCTCCGAAACAGAATCATTAAATTGAAGCCTCTGCATGCAGTGATTGAGGACTATCAGTTACCTCTTGTAAGCTCCTGGGATGGATACAGATGCAGACTGTCTATGCCCTCTAAAGGGCCATGCAACATTATTTCACCATATATACTACTCAACGCTCTTAATATAATACTTCCGTCCCTAAATTATCATCCTAGTTTATCCGATGTTCGGATTAAAAAAATAATTGATTTTATTATTTATATTGGTTTAATGTGTGGTTTTATTTAAAATTTATGTGTATGTGACTTATAATTAAAGTATGATGAAAAAGTAAAAATAAAATAGTAAAAATGATATTCTAACAAAATAAATTTCAAACTGAATAATTATTTTGAAACAGACGAAAAAAGAAAAGAATAACCTATTAAAATAATTTAGGGACGGTGGGACTCACCGTGGGAGTACTACTCAACCCTTTCATCTTTCCTTATCCCATCTCTTTCCTAATCCATTTATTAATTAATCTAGAACTGGAAGAAAGTCTCATTAACACTCAAGTGAGACATTAATGTTCCCCATTTTGCAAACCTATTAAAGCATGTACAATTGGGTAGCAATGCCAATATTGGCTCCCTAGGCTTCCCACTAATTTAAAAAAAAAATTAAGTTACCCATAAGCTATCCAAAATAAACCTCTTCCAATGGTAACACAAACTCCAATAACCTTATTCCAATAAATAATTTTATTTATAAAATTATAGAAAATTAATTTGAAGTTCAAATAAAATAAACCAATCCTCTATTAATAGATAAAAATGTATAGGTTCGAAAAAGAGAAAAATATTTTTTTGGATGAAAAATAATCAAAATTTGAAAAAAATAAATAAAACTTTTGGCCAACTTGCTTCCCCTTGCTCCCAGTAGCATGGCATGCTACTCGAAATTGATGATCTTGGTTTAACTATTCAATGCTACCCATTGTTATCCGCATTATATTAAAAAAATTACATTTTGCTCCTCTTTACTACCCGATTGATAGTGCTCTTAGTACAAAAATGGGTACGCTATCTAAATTGGACCACTTATGCTTTTTGATGTCAAATGCAGTCATTTGTCTCATTTTCTCTGAATTGACCCATCTAGCTATATTTTCATGCTTTTACATCCTTGGAAAAGAACCCAAGCTTTGGTACAGACTCTAAGTATGTTCCTATGAAATGATTTTGCTTCCACGGTGCAAACTAGGCCATCTCACGATTTTGAATATGGTCGTTTTTGCAATAACCATTAGATGTTTATGACATCACATATCCTCCTACTATAAAGTAAAGGCTATTTAATAGGAGTAGTTTTAGCCAATCCAGTTCCCATATGACATTCACATTGGTTATTGGTAACTGGACTTCTGTTTTCTCCACCCACATGGTAGCTCTATTTACTTTACCAATGTGTATAAAAGCATATAACATTGGAAAACGATTTGTTATATAAGTAGTAAATTGAGAACGATTTGAGATAGATGCTTATACCCATCGTTCTGACGTTCTCCGAGTCTCTGCCGTTCGCGTGAGAGAGGTGGGTTTTCGTTTTAAGTGGTTTTTGGACCACTAATTCTATGAGCATCGATATATCGTAAATGTGAATGGCTCAACATTCATGGACAAAAATACCCTTCAAAATACATCACATTATTGGACTTAATAGTAGAAAATTAACATAATTAAACCGAATGATCAATCTCGCGAAAAAAATTAAGAACAAAAAATTTAAAATTTTAATTCATGACCAAAACTAAGAAATCTTAATTTTATGGAGACATTTGTTAGCCCTTATATATTAATCCATTTATTTATTCATTTGGAAGAAAGTCTCTGTAACCTTCAAGTGGGACATTCAATGTTCCGCATATGCTTTGGACCACATGCTTTTTGGTGTATAAATTTGTCTCTCATCTCAGCGTAGTTTCTCTATCAGAAACAAGAACCATTAAATTGAAGCCTCCGAAACAGAATCATTAAATTGAAGCCTCTGCATGCAGTGATTGAGGACTATCAGTTACCTCTTATAAGCTCCTGGGATGGATACAGATGCAGACTGTCTATGCCCTCTAAAGGGCCATGCAACATTATTTCACCATATATACTACTCAACCCTCTACATATAATACTTCCGTCCCTAAATTATCGTCCTAGTTGATCCGATGTACGGATTAAAAAAATAATTGATTTTATTATTTATATTGGTTTAATGTGTGGTTTTATTTAAAATTTATGTATATGTGACTTATAATTAAAGTATGATGAAAAAGTAAAAATAAAATAGTAAAAATGATATTCTAACAAAATAAATTTCAAACTGAATAATTATTTTGAAACAGACGAAAAAAGAAAAGAATAACCTATTAAAATAATTTAGGGATGGTGGGACTCACCGTGGGAGTACTACTCAACCATTTCATCTTTCCTTATCCCATCTCTTTCCTAATCCATTTATTAATTCAGGAAGAAAGTCTCATTAACACTCAAGTGGGACATTAATGTTCCCCATTTCGCAAACCTATTAGACCATGTACAATGGGGTAGCCATTCCAATATTGGCTCCCTAGGCTTCCCATTAATTTTTTTAAAAAATTTAAGTTACCCATAAGCTATCCAAAATAAACCTCTTCCAATGGTAACAAAAACTCCAATAACCTTATTCTAATAAATAATTTTATTTATAAAATTATAGAAAATTAATTTTATTTTCAAATAAAATAAACCAATCCTCTATTAATAGATAAAAATGTATAGGTTCGAAAAAGAGAAAAATATTTTTTAAAATATTTTTTTGGATGAAAAATAATCAAAATTTGGAAAAAAAAAAAAAAAACTTTTGGCCAACTTGCTTCCCCTTGCTCTCAGTAGCATGGCATGCTACTCAAAATTGATGATCTTGGTTTAACTATTCAATGCTACCCATTGTTATCCGCGTTATATTAAAAAATTTACATTTTGCTCCTCTTTACTACACGATTGATAGTGCTCTTAGTACAAAAATGGGTACGCTATCTAAATTGGACCACATATGCTTTTTGATGTCAGGTGCAGTCATTTGTCTCATTTTCTCTGAATTGACCCATCTAGCTATATTTTCATGCTTTTTCATCCTTGGAAAAGACCCCAGGCTTTGGTACAGACTCTAAATATGTTCCTATGAAATGATTTTGCTTCCACGGTGCAAACTAGGCCATCTCACGATTTTGAATATGGTCGTTTTTGCAATAACCAATAGATGTTTATGGCATCACATATCCTCCTACTCTAAAGTAAAGGCTATTTAATAGGAGTAGTTTTAGCCAATCCAGTTCCCATATGACATTCACATTGGTTATTGGTAATTGGACTTCTGTTTTCTCCACCCACATGGTAGCTCTATTTACTTTACCAATGTGTATAAAAGCATATAAAATTGGAAAACGATTTGTTATATAAGTAGTAAATTGAGAACGATTTGAGATAGATGCTTATACCCATCGTTCGGCGTTCTCAGAGTCTCTGGATTCGTGAGAGAGGTGGGTTTTTGTTTTAAGTAGTTTTTGGACCACTAATTCTATGGGCTTCGATATATCGTAACTGTGAATGGCTCAACATTCATAGACAAAAATACCCTTCAAAATACATCACATTATTGGACTTAATAGTAGAAAATTAACATAATTAAACCGAATGATCAATCCCGCGAAAAAAATTAATACAAGAACAAAAAATTTAAAATTTTAATTCATGACCAAAACTAAGAAATCTTAATTTTATGGAGACATTTGTTAGCCCTTATATATTAATCCATTTATTAATTCATCTGGAAGAAAGTCTCTTTAACCTTCAAGTGGGACATTCAATGTTCCGAATATGCTTTGGACCACATGCTTTTTGGCGTATAAATTTGTCTCTCATCTCAGCGTAGTTTCTCTATCAGAAACAAGAACCATTAAATTGAAGCCTCCGAAACAGAATCATTAAATTGAAGCCTCTGCATGCAGTGATTGAGGACTATCAGTTACCTCTTGTAAGCTCCTGGGATGGATACAGATGCAGACTGTCTATGCCCTCTAAAGGGCCATGCAACATTATTTCACCATATATACTACTCAACCCTCTGCATATAATACTTTCGTCCCTAAATTATCGTCCTAGTTGATCCGATGTACGGATTAAAAAAATAATTGATTTTATTATTTATATTGGTTTAATGTGTGGTTTTATTTAAAATTTATGTGTATGTGACTTATAATTAAAGTATGATGAAAAAGTAAAAATGATATTCTAACAAAATAAATTTTAAACTGAATAATTATTTTGAAACAGACGAAAAAAGAAAAGAATAATCTATTAAAATAATTTAGGGACGGTGGGACTCACCGTGGGAGTACTACTCAACCCTTTCATCTTTCCTTATCCCATCTCTTTCCTAATCTATTTATTAATTTATCTAGAACTGGAAGAAAGTCTTATTAACACTCAAGTGGGACATTAATGTTCCCCATTTTACAAACCTATTAGAGCATGTACAATGGGGTAGCAATGCCAATATTGGCTCCCTAGGCTTCCCATTAATTTTTTTAAAAAAATAAGTTACCCATAAGCTATCCAAAATAAACCTTTTCCAATGGTAACACAAACTCCAATAACCATATTCTAATAAATAATTTTATTTATAAAATTATAGAAAATTAATTTGAAGTTCAAATAAAATAAACCAATCCTCTATTAATAGATAAAAATGTATAGGTTCGAAAAAGAGAAAAATATTTTTTAAAATATTTTTTTTGGATGGAAAATAATCAAAATTTGAAAAAAAAATACAACTTTTGGCCAACTTGCTTCCCCTTGCTCCCAGTAGCATGGCATGCTACTCAAAATTGATGATCTTGGTTTAACTATTCAATGCTACCCATTGTTATCCGCGTTGTATTAAAAAATTTACATTTTGCTCCTCTTTACTACACGATTGATAGTGCTCTTAGTACAAAAATGGGTACGCTATCTAAATTGGACCACATATGCTTTTTGATGTCAGGTGCATTCATTTGTCTCATTCTCTCTGAATTGACCCATCTAGCTATATTTTCATGCTTTTTCATCCTTGGAAAAGACCCAAGCTTTGGTACAGACTCTAAATATGTTCCTATGAAATGATTTTGCTTCCACGCAAACTAGGCCATCTCACGATTTTGAATATGGTCGTTTTTGCAATAACCATTAGATGTTTATGACATCACATATCCTCCTACTATAAAGTAAATGCTATTTAATAGGAGTAGTTTTAGCCAATCCAGTTCCCATATGACATTCACATTGGTTATTGGTAACTGGACTTCTGTTTTCTCCACCCACATGGTAGCTCTATTTACTTTACCAATGTGTATAAAAGCATATAACATTGGAAAACAATTTGTTATATAAGTAGTAAATTGAGAACAATTTGAGATAGATGCTTATACCCATCGTTCTGACGTTCTCCGAGTCTCTACTGTTCGCGTGAGAGAGGCGGGTTTTCGTTTTAAGTGGTTTTTGGACCACTAATTCTATGGGCTTCGATATATCGTAACTGTGAATGGCTCAACATTCATAGACAAAAATACCCTTCAAAATACATCACATTATTGGACTTAATAGTAGAAAATTAACATAATTAAACCGAATGATCAATCCCGTGAAAAAAATTAGTACAAGAACAAAAAATTTAAAATTTTAATTCATGACCAAAACTAAGAAATCTTAATTTTATGGAGACATTTGTTAGCCCTTATATATTAATCCATTTATTAATTCATCTGGAAGAAAGTCTCTGTAACCTTCAAGTGGGACATTCAATGTTCTGCATATGCTTTGGACCACATGCTTTTTGGCGTATAAACAAAAAAAAATAAAAATTTATCAATTGTAAAAACAGAAAATTACAAAAGAACTCAAAAAAGGGAATAAAATTAATGAAAAAAAAGTAACCGAAAACCTTTTTAGAAAAAAAAATGCAATTAATTTAATAAAATTTATAAGCTAGCCATTGGATTCCTCAAGATCCTTAAAACAACAACTAGACAAACAAACACTGAAAATAAGTCGGCTCAACCTAAAACGGGGAATGAGCCCGAGTGGGATTACCGACCAAGGTACACTAATTCAACTTCCCTTAAACATCTTAAAGAACAAAAGGCAAGAAAAGGCCTATCAACGCTAACAACCTACTTCACCACTCCCATATCCCAAGATAATAATACCCCTTACATATAGAATGAAGTCCTAATCTTTAAACCTTGACTCCCAAGATAGTAAGAGTCTCATCTAAACATAACAATTTAGATATTAGAATAACCGAGAAGATTGTCACTTAATTCCTTATCGTAGGTTCATATGAAATAAACATTGCTTAGAACACTCTTACATCTAGGTTCACCAAAGAGTTATATGTTCCTAAAAACATAGGTGAAGGTCCATATACATTGGCATGAGATAAACATCCTAAATCACCACAAGGAACCACCCCCTCCATAATCTCTACCAAAACTCAATTACATGATGCTAAAAAAGGCTTCAATTAAGGGCACCTAGCTTCATCCAAGATTCTAAGCAACTCACACCATAATCGCAAACTAAATCATTGGCCAATGAAATGAATGAAGAGATAATTATGAGATTCACTATGGGTACAAGTGTCTGTATTTTGTTAACCTACATGTGCTTAATATATATATACCCATTGATGAGATAGCCTCTATGGTTTTAAGCTTTCTTTTCTTGATCATCTTCTATTTCAACTCTTTCAATAAAAATTTTAGCATCTTTGACATAATGAGAACCCTCATAAGCCATAACCATTTATACATAACCCCATGCCTCAATTAATTATATTAGACTAGAACAACTCAGCTTAAGGACTTTTAGTTTTAATCACACGGCCTACTAACCCATGCCTTCAAAGAATCAATTTGAATAGACCCATTTGTGGCATGTTAAAGAAAATGGCCTAATTTCAATGTTTGAAGCATGAAGCTAAGGGGATTCTGTTTCAGGGATTTGAATTCAGGTTGTAAAACACATGGTCGTGACAAACATAGTGAGTGTAGCAGGACAGACTTGGCATTTGGAGGTCGAGGGTGATGCCCGCACTAGCTTGCACTTTTCTTCTTCTGTTTCATTTTTCGTCGATCTATTTTTCTCTTTTTTTTTTAAACATCGATGGGAAGAAGAATTCTTCAGAAAACTTGCTTGACTAAAAAATGGTCCCATAAAATTAATTCCCCACCCACATCCTACTCTCTCAAATGGTAGGCTAAAAGTGTATAGACTTTTAGGGTTAAGTTAATATGGGTAATAGAAACGATGTCGAATGGGGGTTTAATGTGTGCTTAGCACACTCCATTCTTTTTAATTAGGCTCAAAAGGGGACACTAGGGATATTTTTAGTAAAGGTCAGGGAATATTTAGGCTCAAACGATCCAAAGATGGCCTAAATCATTTCTTAATGCCAAATGCTCATGCAGTTTTTAAAGCAAGTAAGACACACAAAATATCATATCAACTGTAGGAATTGTGGGGTTGAATGTTTAGCATCACTGGATTTCACATAAGCATTTGCTAAAACAGATGGTAGGGACAATCGAGACTAACATGCAGACACGGTTTGAAAGTGTGCTTGAGATATATTAGTGACAAAATCCAAGGGATCTAACTTATCATGCAATTGACCCTAAGTTACAATTTAATACAACAATCATGTTCGGACAACTATTCTTCATATTCTTGTGCATATTTTGTTGAAATAAATTGGGTGCTATAAACTTTCTAAAACTATTATAATCAATCCATAATTATGACTGGTGTAGGTGCATAAAGAATTTGGAGAAAATCAAGAATTTTGCAAAATTAAGCAAATTCGAGAAGGATCTATGGAAAAGTTATGTGGTTCCTTGCATTAACTCCTCATCGACTAGTACTGCCACACAAAAGACTCGAGGAAGAAAATTTTTGAATTAAAATTTTTTTTTGATTTTGAATTTTTTTTTATATAAAATTTGGAGATGATGATGAAAAAATTGATGATGAGTCCCCATAATGGGAATCCATGAACATCCAATACTATAGTATTCTGGTCAAGGCAACATCTCCGAAAATAAGAAAAATTAAAACGCAAGAAAGACGGGTGAGGAGACGACACGATAGAGGGAAAAGAAATTTTTCCCCACCCTAAAAATGTAGCCCAACTCCACTCCTCCTTAGGCTAGGACCTGCTAAGACTCTGGGCTTAGAATCCCCCCCCCCCACAAACTTAATTTCTATTTTGTCCCAAAAATTGGGGAACATATGATAGGCTTGATGAGAAAGGACAAATATCAAACGGACATATCAAGCCCACCTAACAAAAGAAGAAGAAACTTGGGCCTCGACTCACGGTGAGTCAGGAGGAAATAACGAACGAGGACGAAACTCGGGGATTGTGCCAGGTGACATCCCAAAATATGTGGAGACATTCTGCCCCACCTGGTTGGCCCAACCAAAGAAGTCAGTCTGGTCGGCACGCATTTGTGCCAACTGTTGTTCTGTCATATCAACTTCGAGGGCAATCTCCCCCTGCCTGTTGGAGAGTGCCTCCAACGGATCCTCCTCCTCCTCGTGAGGAACCCTCTCACGAGGCTGGCGAACGTGCTCAAACAAAATTGCCCTAGTAATGGCGGGCACCTTCCTAGTCCTCTCCGCGTCTGGAGCCCACCTGACTCCAGCCTCACTACACGGTCTGGTAATCAAATGCGGGAACGTGAATCCCGCATTTGTTTTACCTCTAATAAGGGTCTGAATTTGGTCGTTGATCAAGTGACCAACATCGACAGACCCACCGGTCAAGATGGTGTAGATCAAAAATGCCTTTGCCCAAGTCACCGTGTGCTGGTGACTGGAAGGCATGAGTTGGGAAATAAAGAATTTGAACACGGCCTTGGCCATGTTCGTAAGGAAAGACTCCTCCATAGTGCGGGGACCAAATGGTGGGTTACGGTTCTGGGTCCAAACCATACAAGGGTTTGAGATGGTCGCATTAACCATATACACTACTCAACCCTCTGTATATAATACTTCCGTCCCTAAATAATCGTCCTAGTTGATCCGGTGTACGGATTAAAAAAATAATTGATTTTATTATTTATATTGGTTTAATGTGTGGTTTTATTTAAAATTTATGTGTATGTGACCTATAATTAAAGTATGATGAAAAAGTAAAAATAAAATAGTAAAAATGATATTCTAACAAAATAAATTTCAAACTGAATAATTATTTTGAAACAGACGAAAAAAGAAAAGAATAACCTATTAAAATAATTTAGGGACGGCGGGACTCACCGTGGGAGTACTACTCAACCCTTTCATCTTTCCTTATCCCATCTCTTTCCTAATCCATTTATTAATTCATCTAGAACCGGAAGAAAGTCTCATTAACACTCAAGTGGGACATTAATGTTCCCCATTTTACAAACCTATTAGAGCATGTACAATGGGGTAGCAATGCCAATATTGGCTCCCTAGGCTTCCCATTAATTTAAAAAAAAAAAAAATTAAGTTACCCATAAGCTATCCAAAATAAACCTCTTCCAATGGTAACACAAACTCCAATAACCTTATTCTAATAAATAATTTTATTTATAAAATTATAGAAAATTAATTTGAAGTTCAAATAAAATAAACCAATCCTCTATTTATAGATAAAAATGTATAGGTTCGAAAAAGAGAAAAATATTTTTTAAAATATTTTTTTTGGATGAAATATAATCAAAATTTGAAAAAGAAAAATACAACTTTTAGCCAACTTGCTTCCCCTTGCTCCCAGTAGCATGGCATGCTACTCAAAATTGATGATCTTGGTTTAACTATTCAATGCTACCCATTGTTATCCGCGTTATATTAAAAAATTTACATTTTGCTCCTCTTTACTACACGATTGATAGTGCTCTTAGTACAAAAAATGGGTACGCTATCTAAATTGGACCACATATGCTTTTTGATGTCAGGTGCAGTCATTTGTCTCATTTTCTCTGAATTGACCCATCTAGCTATATTTTCATGTTTTTTCATCCTTGGAAAAGACCCCAAGCTTTGGTACAAACTCTAAATATGTTCCTATGAAATGATTTTGCTTCCACGGTGCAAACTAGGCCATCTCACGATTTTGACTATGGTCGTTTTTGCAATAACCATTAGATTTATGACATCACATATCCTCCTACTATAAAGTAAAGGCTATTTAATAGGAGTAGTTTTAGCCAATCCAGTTCCCATATATGACATTCACATTGGTTATTGGTAACTGGACTTCTGTTTTCTCCACCCACATGGTAGCTCTATTTACTTTACCAATGTGTATAAAAGCATATAACATTGGAAAACGATTTGTTATATAAGTAGTAAATTGAGAACGATTTTAGATAGATGCTTATACTCATCGTTCTGACGTTCTCCGAGTCTCTGCCGTTCGCGTGAGAGAGGTGGGTTTTCGTTTTAAGTGGTTTTTGGACCACTAATTCTATGGGCTTCGATATATGTAACTGTGAATGGCTCAACATTCATAGACAAAAATACCCTTCAAAATACATCACATTATTGGACTTAAGCTCCGTTTGTTTCACGAAAAATCATTTCCAGAAAATGATTTTTGGAAAATGATTTCCGGAAAATCAAACGATTTCATTTTCAGGTGTTTGGTAAATCTTTTGAAAATATGTCAGAAAACATTTACGGGTGTTTAGCAAACATAGAGAAAATGTAACAGAAATGAGAAAACAATATATGAATAAATACAAAAATAAAAATAGAAAATAAACAATGTTTAGGATGTCCCTAGAAAATCAATAACGACCATCTTTTTTTAATAAGGTCCATCTTTTTTTAATATCACAATTACAAATATTTTTTTTTTATAATTGATAAGAAAAAAATGTTTTAAAATAGAAAATAGACAATGTTTAGGATGTCTTTAAAAAATGTTACGGAAAACTATATATGAAGAAATACAAAAAAATATATTATAATATTAATGCACATATTGAATATAAAATAGTGTTGAACTTTAAGTAATTTTTCTTTAGTAACTCTCAATTAATCATTAGTAGTGTCAAATCAATGTCTATCTTTTTTCAATCGCACAATTACAAATAATTTTTTTCATAATTGATATGAAAAAAACGTTTTAAAATAGAAAAATTGACAATGGTTAGGATATTCCTAAATAATATAGGTGACATTAATTTTAGAATGTAGTAAGCATTTATTAAAATTATAATTTATAAATAGTATGCACAAACTTCATTTATATTTTTAAACAATTTATTTGTTGAATGAAATATTGTGTGTGTAAGTAAATATGTGCAATTGTGAAAGGGGGCGGAGGGTGCCCGAACATTTGGAAAATGACTTACGGAAAATGAATCCGTAAGTCATTTTCCGGAAAAGAAGCCTTCATTTTCCGTTGACTTGGAAAACCTTTTACGTTGACTGCATTTTCCTAAGGTTACCAAACACCGGAAAATGAGGAAAACGTTTTCCGGAAGTCATTTTCCGTGAAACAAACGGAGCCTTAATAGTAGAAAATTAACATAATTAAACCGAATGATCAAGGAATAAACAAGAGGGGAGTTGACGGGTGCGATCATATACAGATGCATCAAATGGAAATGATAGTTACATACAAGTTATGATATGGAAATACTTATTCACTACAAGAAAATGGGGTATTTGGGACGGCCAAAAACCGTGCCAAATACTGCCAAAACCGTCCCGAATAGTATTTGGCACGATTTTGGCTCCTTCCTTAATACTTGGGTGCCAAATACATTTGTCTCAGCTCAAAACCGGCCCAAATACTATTTGGGACGGCAAAGGGGACGGTTTGATAGGGTGGTGCCAGTTAACATACATTTGGGACGGTTTTTGTTGAACCGTGGCAAATAGTATTTGGCACGGTTTATCTGCCCTCCCAAATAGTAGCATTAGGCACGGTTTTGATTCCGTCCCAAATAGTTTTTTGGCACAGTTGGGTTGCCCTCCCAAATAGTAATTGACACGGTATTGGTTGCCCTCCCAAATAGTATTTGGCACGGTTTTAATTGCCCTCCCAAAAAGTTTTTGGCACGATTTTTTTGACCTCTCAAATAGTATTTGGGACTGTTGTGTTTGGCCTCCCACGTAGTATTTGGCACGATTGATGCCCTTCCAAATACCATTTGTGACCAATTTTTTTTGTATTTGCTATGAGATGACCACCATTTGTTTGAGTCAAATATATGCTAATTATCAAATGGAAAACAATTACATTTTATAGAAATGAATTGAAGTCATAAAATAAACTAATTATATAGATATGTTTCTAATTAGTACCCAATTAGTCAAAAGCATAACCTAAAAAACATTCAAAATTACATAAAAGTACAATAAAAAAAGATTGTATATAGATCAACTACCCTTCAAAAACTAAAGTTTCAATATGTATCTTTCTTATACAAAAGTGTCTATTGAAATAGACAGATCAAGTCGTCCATTATTGAAATAGCTAGCTCAAGTCGTCCATCGGTGAGTTGGTCCGAGCCTACAACAAAAATTATATAATTAGTATAAATAACGTCAAAAAAAGAAAAGAAAAAAAAAGATGTACCTCAAGAGATCTACTGGATGGTAAACATCTAAATGTACGACATACTTTATCTTTTTATTGTTTATAATGTAGCAATTACCCCGTCAATGTAACTTTCATTTGTCCATAATACAGCTTGCAGATTTGATCTTATATGCTTCATAAATTTTTTTGGATAAGGCAGCATATGGAGCTGTTGGTGACCTTGGTTGTAACTTCTATGACATGAACTAACATTTCAGTCAACTATGAGATAAAATAACTCAAGAATAGTCACCAGTCACCACTCCTCCCCTAAACATCAATATGTAAGTCTCCAATACTCCCTCATCCCCAAAACAGAAACAAAAAAAAGAGTTATTTTTTCCATAAAGGCATTTACTCATAACCTCTCAGAAGAAAATATTCTAGGAGAAGATGGATATGAACCTGTTTATAAATATGGTATAGCATCCTATCTAAATATGTACACAAAAATCAAACCAAAACCGCATGAATATATATCACAAATTCATGTATCCATGTAGGCAGAATATAAGGGAGAACATAGCATATCTATGTAGGCAGAAAATTTAACACAGTAAGTTGCATGTAGTGGAATATCTCCAATTCACACTTTCCTAATTTATATTCATTCATAAGGCTATATTCAAAAATTTAAATAGCATAGCATTCCAAAAAGAACATCCAGATTAAAGGATGGGATGTTGGGGACTATAGTAAGAATGAATAGAATGAGCTCACCAATTTTAAGATTCTAAGTCATTGAGGAATTGATTATTTCATCTAAATCATTCCTGATCTAACTGAAAGTGGTGGGATAATGATCATTCCAGGTCTAAAGTATGCATGTCATAAAGATGTCTTGGAGTTGGGGATTCATTGCCTGAAATGCAAGTCCATCCAGCAGGAGATTGAAGTCGAGCCATTTATAGTACCTCAATTCCGATCACGGAGTCCACGTTTTGAGAAGTCTAATATAGTCTTACTTTGACTTTTCTAGGACAATTTGATTAAACTTTAACCAAAGTTTAGAATTTACATATTATGCCAATAAAACAGGGTTCTTTGCGCTATTATCTACTCCCTCCGTTCCGAACAAAGAGTCCACTATTCCATTTTGGTATGTTTCACTTAAAGAGTCAACTTTCAAAAATTAAGGCATGAAAGTGTCATTTTATTACTAATGACCTACTAAAAGTGACATTTTTTAAAAATGTTTGACTTTCAAACGGGGACTCTTTGCCCGGAACGGAGGGAGTAGTTCTTTATTTATTCTGGATTTTCCATCAAAAACTGAGATATAAGGTTATTGAGATTTTAAAAAAAAGATTCACTAGTTTTCATATAGCAAAGGGGATCTTCCTTGATCACGAGTTGAGACTTTTACAAAAAAAATCATTTATAATGAAGCACTTGGTAAATGATACAATGGCATAGATTCGCACTAAAGTTGCAGAGAATATCCACTGTAACACCTAAAAATATTGGAAGATTTCTTCCATTGGATCCTCTAGCCTAGACACCCCTAATTGCTTTAGAGCAGACCAAAACCTTGGTCTTATTTCCATTCTTATTTGAACCGTCTTGTTTAGAACAGTGCATAATGAATAGATCAAGCAGTACAAATCAAGCAGTGCGAAAAATAATCAGAAAGGCCAAGTGTTCCCTGCACCCTTGTTATTTTTACATAATTATTTTTGCTAGATAAATTAACTATCTATCATTAAAGAAAAAGAGCAGCAAGCCCACCTTCAAAAAAAGGCTGATCACGACTACGGAACAAATCAATGAAACTCTCCTTCAAACGTATGGATACATGTGGTTCACAAGAACAGCTGTTAGATCAATGGAAAATCTCAATCTTAGAAGTAGCAATACAACCCAAATTTCACAATATGAACTGATTTCATAGCCAACAATCAGATTCCAGACATTGATTTTGCAACAGTTCACTCGAATCCTGATCAATGGTATCCTTACCGCCAAAAAATAACCAACGTGACCTCAGACGTGTGTTCTAACAATGGAATTCTGATGTACAGGTTAATCAATTCACATGATGAATCTCAATTTTCGTTCTTGAATGAATGGGTCAACAATCACATTCAAGATGCACATACACTCCTTCAAAAGCCAGTTTTATTCAAAGTTTGGGAAGTCGTTGAAAGACCCAGGGTTTGACATAAACCAAAGAGATCAACAGTTCACTACTGTTTACTCAGCCGTCTATGAATTGGCTAGGGGAGGAGAAATCCAACTAATAAAAAGTTTATTAATTGGTTTTGGACCTTAACTTTTTCTTGGCACCAAAACCATTAGTATGCATGTTTCCATATATTTATAGAAATGCTAGGTGAAAAACTTGTGCCTCCTTCATTTATTGTTTTGTTGTATCGTCATGGACGCTCATACAACTTATTTAAGGGTTGACCAAGAGAATTGCTCCTATGTTTTAGGATAGGGAGATGCTAGGTTTTAATCAAGTTCATATCGTAATTTGATTTATATCTTCTGCAAGTTTGTTCTGTAAAGTTTTTTTTAACAGAAATCATTTCTGTCGACCTTGATTTTCTTTTCACTTGATAGTTGGCTTATTAAGGGGAGCAGCGTCCTGCTACCAACAACTCTCTTTACTCAAGAGATAACTAATCCATCCTTGGGCCAGAAAGATGGATCGAGGAAGAAGGCGAGAAGGTTGGACCTAATTTCCATTCACTATGAGAAGTACTGGGCAAGCAATCTCATCAGGAAGGTTGAACTAGACTAGAGCTCTTGGTTACTTAAGGGGACATTCGTAATGTCTGAAGTTATTTTTCTCATTAAAGACCAGTCAGGTAGTGTAAGAGGGGGTAGAAGAAAGCTTAATCTGAGTCTGACCTTGTATCATGCAGGATTTTAGAAATATTGAGTCTGACCGTTAGGAATTTGCTAATGAGGGGTTTACTTAAAGGCCACAAGCACCTCTTGAAGAACATCAGCAGGCGGAAACCTGCTCATGTGCACTAGAGTCCTCAAAAACCAACTCCAATCTATAGCACATCAGCTCCATCATCTGTTGAAGTTGCGAGGTTTGAGATCAAGGAAGATGTCCAATACCTTAAGAAGGATACGAATGCTATCATGTATGAGATTGTAATGCTAAGGCAGCAACAGCAAGCAACAGATCAGAAGTTGCAAATAGTTGGGCATCGCGTTCACATATTGGAGCAGAAGCAGCAACAGATGATGTCGTTCCTGGAAAAAGCTACGCAGAGTCTTTGTTTCTTATCCCAACTCTTGCACTAACCAAATGAAAGTAGGAGATGCAATTCTGTAGGGAGTAAGACACGGAGACTTACCCACTTGGATGTGTCTATTGAAAGATGTTTTCATTGAATCTTCAAATTCAAAGCTCATCTTTTTGGACTTAAATTTCACTTCGTTTTTATGGTGAAAAACACAACCCTTTACTTTCATTATCATAACACAGAATTCATACTTGTCGAGTCTCTTTCTAGTCCCGTGCATTGCATGCCTCTCTACTTTCACCCACTACACACACAGTTAAAACCACTCCCTCCCTTCCTCCCAAATACAACTTTTTTGATCAAGCCCACTTCTTGATAGACTGTAATGGTAGGGCCTTAGTGTTTTTGACTTTTCTTTGAAAGAAAATCTAGGAATGCTGTTTGAAAAGCCAGCAGCAACTCCCCCACCTTTCCCTAATGAACTTGTGGCTTTTTGGTCAGCAAATATGATTGCTTATTGTACCAAGCTACTAGAGTTTGACTTGAACTGATTATGTTCGTTTAACCCTCAACTTGGCTCGACTAGCATCTAGATGAGAGAGCGACTTGAGCTCTTCATTTTAGCTCAAATAAACTCCGTAAATTCAACTTTAAACGATTTTGATTTGTTTGTAGCCCGTTTTATGAAGTAACGTAATTGAGCTTCAATATAGATTCCTTGGCTCGAGGAAAGACCTTGAGTTGTACTAATAAAAGAGCCGAGCTTGAACACTCGAAGCTTAAAATTTTGTACTTGGGTTTTTTCGTCTAGCTAATTTGTGCAAAAAAAGAAAATTCCTTTTGCCAAAGCAAGTATTTGATCTATGTTATTTTCGTTTCACATCATTTTTTAGAATGTAGCCTGCATGTTTTGTATTTTAGACACATTTCTTGTTTTTATTCTCAAAATACAAAGACTGGATTTCACTTACAGAACGTTTAAAATTGAACCCATCCCAATAATTTATGGATAGGAAATTAATAAAAGAAACTCAATTTTTGTGGATTAAAAAAAACTCAAAAATCAAGGTAGGTGATTTTGTCATCCATAATAATCATCTATCGGTTTTTAACTTACCCCTTGCAAGTACTAGAATGAGAAAACATTTATTGGGTGACCAAAAACACTTTAAATAACCAAACTGGACCGTACTTGGAACTGAAAGTGCTTTCATATGGTAATATGTAGAATTAGGAGCATCCAACCCATTGTCACATGACAATGGACACGGGACACGGGACACAGGAAAAGACACTAGGTGGATTGTGGTCGGATGTTAGGGTGCCCAGAGAACAATATAGAAATCAAGAAAAAAGTAGAAAAATCACCAAATTACAAGTGAAAGCTATTGTTAACTTATTAGTAATAGCAACCAAGTATATATAAAATAAATAATTTCATTATTATGGGTATGCATGCTAGCTATATTTTTTTTATCACTTAGATTTCATAAATTTAACATAAAATTATATCTTAACTAGGAAAGATGACTATGGTACCTGACAAGCACAAAGTGTCTACTCAAGGAATTCTTCAAGATCATGTAGAAACTATCAGGACTCCAGACTTACTCGCAGAAACTATCGAGATTTCTGGAGTTCCATTGTTGATGCATTATGTACCCACCTTGACATCCAGCCCAAATTTCTTTGCCTGCACGATTTACTTCAAACTAGTCACGATTTAGTTCAGACTCTAGGCTGGGAAGATACATCAATACTTAACTACTACCTTAATAATAAAATACATGGAGTCTTTCTTTGAACCCACAATACAATCTGCCTAGCAACTCTTCCATATAAATTGTTGGTCCCTGTGATATACATGAAAAAAATAAAATAAAAATTTGCCTCCAGAAATGAAATATTATACGTGTTTGGGTAAATATGTTGTACATGCATAGAGCAACAAGACAAGAAGGGGGGAAATTGGTTAATCAACAAGAAAGACCCATCTGCCTAATACAAGCCAGGGTTCAAAATACTAAATTTGAGAGGGGGGGTGGGAATACAACTTTTCACTGTTTGGTAGGAAGTATGCAAGTTGAGAGAGAGCTTGCCAATGTTACCAAAAGAAAAGATAGTAAATAATAGAATTTGGGATGTATTAAACTACACACTGAGACAGTTCTTAATAGAAAGAGTTATATCATGGCCTTCACCACTATAACTTCACCACTAGAAAGAGTTATACCATGACCTTCACCACTATTCAAGAACTGATTTACCAGAGAAAGCTAAAGCTCGTCTAGATTCTGGCTTGAACTGCACACATATTAGAATCATGAAACATCAGTAAAAGTAGTAACTGATATTTTCTGTTCTACCCCATATATCGATGCTGATATTTCCACAAGAAATTGTGGTTTTCCTAAAACTTGAAATTGGAGAAACAAATAAAGTTGAAGAAGTTGAAAATGAATGACGATGCATATAAGCAATCTTACTGCCTTGAACTGAAAACACATCCACAGGAAGAAAATTCCAGTTACGAATAAATAGAAAATTAAATCGCATAATATTATCAACTTTGATCATAACAAGCAAATCAGAAAATCAAGGACTAAAATCCAAAATTGTAAATGTAAATCATCAAAATAACAAATTCATCAACACCTTGAACTGAAATGAAATACAGATCTATTGAAATTAAGAAATGCAAAACGATGGCAATAGAGATAGGGAATGAGAAATAGAGAGATGGGATCAATGAACTTACCAGTTGAGAGATTGAAATAATCAGAAAAGGAGAGATCCAACTATGGAGGGAGCATCCATTCTGCCTCTTCGATGCGGCTTCGAGGGGGTGGCGGGTTTGCGGAAGATGGAAACAGAAACGAGGAACCAGAGATTCGAATCATTGAGTCTCCAGCGGAGTCACCATTAAATTTTGGGAGAGAGACCTAGCAATATCAATTTTGGGGAAAACCATGGAGGGAAGTGGCGAGGGAAAGTGAATTGTGATTTGTGGAGGGAAGTTTTTGGGGGAAATATTTGGGGAAATTTTTTGGGATACAAATGGTATTATCTTAATTATAATTGAGACTTCAGTGTTTCTAATTTCAAAACATCGCTAGTGCCCTTGGTATTTGGGAAGGTTAGTACACAAATGTGCCAAATACTTGGTATTTGGGAAGGCTAGTACACAAGTGTACCAAATACTTGGTATTTGGCACGATTACTTTTTCCTTGCCAAATAACAGTATTTGGGACGGTTTTTTCACCCTCCCAAAAAAGGTGGGTCACAAATAGTGTATTTTCTTGTAGTGATTCCTTTAGTTATCTTATGTAATCATAGACTGACTGATGTATACTAGCATAAAAGATTAGAATAATAATTATTCCTCGTGTTGCACCCCCCTTTTGCAGTTTTTTTTTTACTCAGTCTACATTAAGAAACCATATAAAAGAAAGAAAATGCTCGGTTTTGGGAGCGTGCGCAGTCAAAACGACCTTCTCGCGCTTTTTTGAGATAGTACAAAAGAATAAACAAGAGGGGAGTTGACGGGTGTGATCATACCAGCACTAATGCACCGGATCCCATCAGAACTCCGCAGTCAAGCGTGCTTGGGCGAGAGTAGTACTAGGATGGTTGACCCCCTGGGAAGTCCTCGTGTTACATCCCCCTTTTGCAGTTTTTTTTACTCAGCGTACATTAAGAAACCATATAAAAGAAAGAAAATGCTAGGTTTTGGGCGCGTGAGCAGTCAAAACGATCTTATCGCACTCTTTTGAGATAGTACAAAAGAATAAAGAGGAAGGGAGTTGACGGGTGCGATAAAACCAGCACTAATGCACCGGATCCCATCGATTCTCAAGAAGCTTAAGCTGGCGAGAGTAGTACTAGGATGGGTGACCCCTGGAAGTCCTCGTGTTGCACCCCCCTTTTGTAATTTTTTTTACTCAGTGTACATTAAGAAACCATATAAAAGAAAGCAAATGCTCGGTTTTGGGCGCATGAGCAGTCAAAACGACCTTCTCGCGCTCTTTTGAGATAGTACAAAAGAATAAAGAGGAGGGGAGTTGACGGGTGCGATCATACCAGCACTAATGCACCGGATCCCATCAGAACTCCGCAGTTAAGCGTGCTTGGGCGAGAGTAGTACTAGGATGGGTGACCCCCTGGGAAGTCCTCGTGTTACATCCCCCAGTTTTTTTTACTCAGCGTACATTAAGAAACCATATAAAAGAAAGAAAATGCTAGGTTTTGGGCGCTGAAAAAAACGACCTTATCGCGCTTCTTTGAGATAGTACAAAAGAATAAAGAGGAGGGAGTTGACGGGTGCGATAAAACCAGCACTAATGCACCGGATCCCATCAGATCTCCGCAGTTAAGCGCGCTTGGGCGAGAGTAGTACTAGGATGGGCGACCCCCTGGGAAGTCCTCGTGTTGCACCCCCCCTTTTGTAATTTTTTTTACTCAGTGTACATTAAGAAACCATATAAAAGAAAGAAAATGCTCGGTTTTGGGCGCGTGAGCAGTCAAAACGACCTTCTCGCGCTTTTTTTGAGATAGTACAAAAGAATAAAGAGGAGGGGAGTTGACGGGTGCGATCATACCAGCACTAATGCACCGGATCCCATCAGAACTCCGCAGCCAAGCGTGCTTGGGCGAGAGTAGTACTAGGATGGGTGACCCCCTGGGAAGTCCTCGTGTTGCACCCCCCTTTTGCAGTTTTTTTTACTCAGCGTACATTAAGAAACCATATAAAAGAAAGAAAATGCTCGGTTTTGGGCGCGTGAGCAGTCAAAACGACCTTCTCGCGCTCTTTTGAGATAGTACAAAAGAATGAAGAGGAGGGGAGTTGACGGGAGCGATCATACCAGCACTAATGCACCGGATCCCATCAGAGCTCTGCAGGTAAGCGTGCTTGGGCGAGAGTAGTACTAGGATGGGTGACCCCCTGGGAATTCCTCATGTTGCACCCCCCTTTTGATGTTTTTTTACTACGCATATGAATAAACCATATATAAAAGAAAAGAAAATGCTCGGTTTTGGGCGTGAGTGTGAGGTTCGGGATGCTCCCCGCGCCCTTGGATAGGGTGCGCCGCGTGAATGTGGGACACCACCGCTCTCGTTCCACCCTCCCTTGTTTAGGGGAAGAGCGAAATCAAAGTGCGAGAGGAGTGTCGCATCTATGTTAGCACGTTGAATGTGCCTCGGTTGCCTTGAGTGGATTTTGTATCCAATATGGGAACCGATGGTTTCCGCATCAAGTTATCCCTTGTTTAGGGATACGAGATATGGGAATGCATTACCCTTTCATTCCCATTTTCCCTTTTTAGGGGAAAAGCAGAAAAGTGCAAAAATGATATTGCGACGCCCCACTATGGATTTATTAAAAATAGCCTTATGGCCCATTCAGATTATTATGGGAGCTTTGGGTTTCCCGCATCAAGTTATCCCTTGTTTAGGGGATACCAGATATGAGAATGCATCACCCTCCATTCTCATATCTCCCTTTTTAGGGAGAACGGAAAGTGCAAAGAGGAATGTTGCGAGGCCCCAAATCCGAAAGTTTTAGAGTCGCCATCTTTATTTTAAGGCAAATAAAGCAAAACCAAAGAAAAGAAAAAATAAACCGAGAAAAGAAAACGGGTTCGGAGGCTAAGTTACGAGTTGGGAAGGTGCTAGGCACCCAACTCGCCCTTCGATCTCGAAAATGGTTTTAATTTGGTCGAAGTATGCTTATTGTCACATTTATTTAGCAAATAAATAAGGTATTAAAATGACAGGGGAAATTTAAACAAATACATTCGTGGCCACATTATTTACTGGACTCGCAACCGCCTCCTTCCAATAATTACGCATATTTAAGAATATTTGGCCATTATAACGGCTCTTTTACATAGTATTTCCTATTCTAATCTGGCAAAGACAACGACTTATATGGGCTACATTGCGCCGGATTTAAATAACAACTTTTTTAAAAATAAATAAAAGACTAAAAAATAAATAAATAAATAAAATGCGCCCTTAAAGGTATTACCTTTAGAGCGGCACAGTGCTCGCTTCCGTCCTTCGTGGAGAGGAGTCTTTTGTTGTTTGTGTGGTTGTTGTTTTGATTTGGGCGTAATGACCGCTTATTTTTGAGGGTTTGGGCTTATCAACTCCTGCGAGTGACAACTTATTTGGGTAGGTTTGGCCTTTTGGTTGGGCGGAACTTAGACTTAATTTTTGATTCTTCACGTTACTCAGTAACGCTTACTTTGGGATTTTTAGACTGGGAAGTGAGGTGGATACCTAACAACTAGGCTAGGGATCACTTATAACCTATGGGTTTTGATTTTGGCAGAGTTTGGACGGGGTTTGGAGACTCTTGGGGCTTCCACTCACCTATATCGCACCTCTCGTACTAATCCTATCGAAAGATCGCAGAAGCAGAGCTTCGTTGCGATTTTTTTATCGCGGAACTGAGCAGCAAAAATGGGGAGCCGGGGCCTCCTATTTATAGTGGAGAGGTAGGATACGCTGGGAATTTCTCAGTTTCTTCTCCATGCATCAACAGCTTGTACCTTGCGCTCGTGAGTTGTACATTTCGGCTCGAGACAAGCTACAAGTATAAGTAGCATGGTGCGGCTAAGGAGACCCTTGGTGCGGCACTGGTGGTCTTGGGTGCGGCACCATGCTGCCTTCCAAGTTTCAAATTTTTGCACTTTCCCCTCAGAAGTTCACTGCTTCACGATCCTGCTTCCTTTTGCATTTTTGACTCCTGTAACTTGACATTTGTTAAGTTTTAACAGTTCTTGATATTTTATGTCAGTCACATACCAGGGGTACGAAATTGGGGTGTCTACAGTGAGCAATCAAAACGACCTTCTCGCGCTCTTTTGAGATAATACAAAAGAATAAAAAGGAGGGGAGTTGACGGGTGCGATCATACCAGCACTAATGCACCGGATCCCATCAGAACTCCGCAGTTAAGCGTGCTTGGGCGAGAGTAGTACTAGGATGGTTGACCCCCTGGGAAGTCCTCGTGTTGCATCCCCCTTTTGCAGTTTTTTTTACTCAGCGTACATTAAGAAACCATATAAAAGAAAGAAAATGCTAGGTTTTGGGCGTGTGAGCAGTCAAAACGACCTTATCACGCTCTTTTGAGATAGTACAAAAGAATAAAGAGGAAGGGAGTTGACGGGTGCGATAGAACCAGCACTAATGCACCGGATCCCATTAGATCTCCGCAGTTAAGCGCGCTTGGGCGAGAGTAGTACTAGGATGGGCGACCCCCTGGGAAGTCCTCGCGTTGCACCCCCCTTTTGTAGTTTTTTTTAACTCAGTGTGCATTAAGAAACCATATAAAAGAAAGAAAATGCTCGGTTTTGGGCGCATGAGCAGTCAAAACGACCTTCTCGCGCTTTTTTGAGATAGTACAAAACAATAAAGAGGAGGGGAGTTGACGGGTGCGATCATACCAGCACTAATGCACCGGATCCCATCAGAACTCCGCAGCTAAGCGTGCTTGGGTGAGAGTAGTACTAGGATGGGTGACCCCCCTGGGAAGTCCTCGTGTTGCACCCCCCTTTTGCAGTTTATTTTTACTCAGTGTACATTAAGAAACCATATAAAAGAAAGAAAATGGTCGGTTTTGGGCGCTGAGCGATCAAAACGACTCTTTTGAGATAGTACAAAAGAATAAAGAGGAGGGGAGTTGACAGGAGCGATCATACCAGCACTAATGCACCGGATCCCATCAGAACTTTGCAGTTAAGCGAGCTTGGGTGAGAGTAGTACTAGGATGGGTGACCCCTTAGGAAGTCCTCGTGTTGCACCCCCTTTTGCAGTTTTTTTTTACTCAGCGTACATTAAGAAACCATATAAAAGAAAGAAAATGCTCAGTTTTGGGCGCGTGAGCAGTCAAAGCGACCTTCTCGCGCTCTTTTGAGATAGTACAAAAGAATAAACAGGAAGGGATTTGACGGGTGCGATCATATACAGATGCATCAAATGGAAATGATAGTTACATACAAGTTATGATATGGAAATACCTATTCCTTTAGTTATCTTATGTAATCATAGACTGACTAATGTATACTAGCATAAAAGATTAGAACAATAATTATTCCTTTAGTTACCTTATGTCCTTAGATTAGAACAATTCATCTTTGGCAATTATACATAGAAAGAATATGAAATTCGTGCTATTTAATTTTGCGATGCATACTTGAACAATCGGCACTATTTGATTCTGTGATGCATATTTCACGTAACTGATATATTTTAACTATATGATGCATGTTTGGGCTTAAAACATTTTTTATGATGCGCGCTCATGCAATAGACTTTTTGGATACATGGTGCATTTTTTCGGATATATATAAATTGGACCACATATACTTTTTGATGTCAGGTGCAGTCATTTGTCTCATTTTCTCTGAATTGACCCATCTAGCTATATTTTCATGCTTTTTCATCATTGGAAAAGACCCCAAGCTTTGGTACAGACTCTAAATATGTTCATATGAAATGATTTTGCTTCCACGGTGCAAACTAGGCCATCTCACGATTTTGAATATGGTCGTTTTTGCAATAACCATTAGATGTTTATGACATCACATATCCTCCTACTATAAAGTAAAGGCTATTTAATAGGAGTAGTTTTAGCCAATCCAGTTCCCATATGACATTCACATTGGTTATTGGTAACTGGACTTCTTTTTTCTCCACCCACATGGTAGCTCTATTTACTTTACCAATGTGTATAAAAGCATATAACATTGGAAAACGATTTTCTATATAAGTAGTAAATTGAGAACGATTTGAGATAGATGCTTATACCCATCGTTCTGACGTTCTCCGAGTCTCTGCCGTTTGCGTGAGAGAGGTGGGTTTTCGTTTTAAGTGATTTTTGGACCATTAATTCTATGGGCTTTGATATATTGTAACTGTGAATGGCTCAACATTCATAGACAAAAATACCTTCAAAATACATCACATTATTGGACTTAATAGTAGAAAATTAACATAATTAAACCGAATGATCAATCCCGCGAAAAAAATTAGTACAAGAACAAAAAATTTAAAATTTTAATTCATGACCAAAACTAAGAAATCTTAATTTTATGGAGACATTTGTTAGCCCTTATATATTAATCCATTTATTAATTCATGTGGAAGAAAGTCTTTGTAACCTTCAAGTGGGACATTCAATGTTCCACATATGCTTTGGACCACATGCTTTTTGGCGTATAAATTTGTCTCTCATCTCAGCGTAGTTTCTCTATTAGAAACAAGAACCATTAAATTGAAGCCTCCGACAGAATCATTAAATTGAAGCCTCTGCATGCAGTGATTGAGGACTATCAGTTACCTCTTATAAGCTCTTGAGATGGATATAGATGCAGACTGTCTATGCCCTCTAAAGGGCCATGCTGTTGCTTACGTGCTTAAATTGGTGATTTTCATAAACGTTAATTGTAATTTGATAATGTTTACTTACACTTTGGAACCATTTAAAATAAAATATGATTTTTCAATTTGGCAACAAAAGATGAAAGGAATTTTGATAAAAAAAAAAATGTTTTTCCTGCACTGATAAAACATAATAGTTCATGTGAATAATATAAACACCACAGCTTCGGATTTATATTTATTAGGGTAGTTGAGAAGATCACTTTCATAGACATCTCCTTGTAACATCCTTATCTTGGATTATTGTTGTTATTATTATTGTTATTATTATTGTTATTGTTATTATTGTTATTGTTATTGTTATTGTTATTGTTATTGTTATTGTTATTGTTATTGTTATTGTTATTGTTATTGTTATTGTTGTTGTTATTATTATTATTGTTATTGTTATTGTTATTATTATTATTATTGTTGTTATTATTATTTTAGATAACAACATCCGCTGATCCCTGGCCGGTATCGTTTATGGTTGAGACTAGGACGGTATCTGATCGTCTTCGAGCCCCCAACTTTCGTTCTTGATTAATGAAAAAATAATTAAAATAAGACATCGATCAGGCAGCACTGCCTCCATGCCGTAGGCGAAAGAATAAGGGGTAGCCCAGTAGGTGTGCGGACCGAAGTGCGATAGCCCTAGAGTGCTAGCGACAGCTTTTCTGGCCAGTCTTTTCCTATTTGAGCCATTTTTTAGATGATGTTTTCTATTGTTTTATTGGTTGCTTCGACAGCACCGTTTACCTGTGGTCGGTACGGGGAAGACTTATGTTGCTGGATTTTGAACTCGTCGAGCAATCGATTTGCGTCTCCTTCAAAGTGTGTACCGCTATCAGAAATTATTTCGAAAGTTACTCTGTATCTGTATATGATGTTGGTTCTAATGAACTCGGACACCTTTCTAACATTTAGCACTTTGTAGGAAGAGGCTTCTACCCATTTTGTGAAATAGTCGACGGCTACCAGGACAAGTTCGTGGCCATTGGATCCTTTTGGGTGAATTTGACCTATGCCGTCAATTCCCCATGTTAAAAAGGGCCAAGTAGCTGTGGAGTTGTACAGTTATGCGGGGGAACATGCTACAGATTTGCATAACACTGACACTTATCACAATGACGCACCCACCGGATACAGTCTGTTTCTAGCATACTCCAGTAATACCCATATCTGATTACTTTCTTTGATAGCATATGCACGTTCATGTGTGGCCCATAAGTACCACCATGCAGCAGGTCCATGACTAGTTCGGCTTTAGCCTAATTGATTCATAACAGGTTTAGCCCTTGGTAGTGCCTTTTGTATAGACTACCTCCGTTTATCACAAATTGTGATGCCCACCTTCATAGGGAGATTTTCCCTCTTTTGTCTAAGTTGGGGGATAGATTCCTTTCTGAAGTAGTTTCATAATGTCTAGGTACCAAGGTTCGTTACCCTTTTCAGGAGTGGCATCAATTTTGAAGCAATAGGCAGGAGTTGTCTTTTTTCTGACTACGAATGGTTGGATGTTGATCTCTGTGGGAACTTTGACCAACGAGGCTAAAGTGGTTAAGGCATCACTGAATTGATTTTTATCTCGCGGTAGATAATGAAATGAGATATCATCAAATTCTTTTGCTAGGGCCATCAATCGGGTATGATATAGCTGTAACCGGGGATCCTGGGTTTTCCACTTCCCTTCGACCTTGTTTATAATCAAAGCTGTGTCACCGAAGACTTCCAAGTCTTTAGCTTGTGAGAACCCAAACCTTACTTGTTATATATGTTTATAATGCTTTCATAACATGCTAGATATATGCTTAACGTGTTTGATTTGGTTGTGTTCCTTGGTAGAGTCATAATTTTCGTATGTAACTCCTACGCCTTGTATGCTCTAGTTTGGCTTGCTTTGATTCGTGCTTTGATCTTTATGGACTTGGCTAAGTCTATGAGAGTCTTTTATCATTGTTAAATGATCCTTAGCACTCACTCTTATGCCTTATTAAGTTCTGTTTGCCTTGCATGTGCTATACCTTCAATTCTGGACATGTTTGACCTTGCATTTGGCCTGAGACCTTGTTCCATTCTGCCAACCGAACTCTTCGGGGAGGTTCATCCATGGAAACCGAACCATGTGGAGAAAGTTCGGCCCTCTCAGCCGAACCATGTGTTTTCCAGCCTTGTGTGATTTCTGATTTTTGGTTGATTACTTTGGTACCCTTACTCAAATACGGCCTAACCCTACCTTAATCTCTGGATTTGGACTTGATTAGCATGTATTAATCCTAATTAGAAGTTTAGTCCTAAATCCTCATTGCTTATGCCTTAATTTAACCAATAGGAGAGTGACACGTGTCCCACTCACTTTCTTAACCTAAGTGGAGTCCTATATCTGGAGGAGTCCACTCATTACCTCTCCTCCATTAGATATTTTTCATCCTCCATTGAAGAGAGCTCTTGTGTGGGTGATTCAAAGTGAGACTAGTGTGTGTTTTGCCATTTCTCGAAGATCCGGCCACCCGATTGGAGATCCGAGACCACCCAATCGTAGATAACGTCGAGGAGTCTTGTAATCCTTGCTTTATTTGCTTGTTCTTCAGCCTTTGCTAGGCTTAGGTAAGCTTTCAATTCCCAGAAAAATTGTATGCTAGGTTGCTTTGCATGCTAGCTTCATTAAAGTTGTTTATGCCATGGAAGGGAACACTTCTATCATGTTAAAAACATCTTTTAATCCATCTTGAAAATCTGTAAATTCTAGGTCATGAACCTAAACTTGAGTATTTGTCTTTATGTTGAGTTTTAATGTTGTTTAAAACTTCATTTGGAACAAGTCTTGTGAATGAACTTGTTGTGGTTGTTAACTTCTAAGTGACGATCCACCTAAGGTTTCACTAAGTGTGAAATTGTGTACTTGGATACTAATAATTAGAATTGAATTGGAATCACAATTTTATGGAATTGAATTTCAACATATTCGAATTCACAAATATACGTTTTGAGAATCATGAGAAAATTAGTGAACATTTTTCCCCTTGGTAGAAAGTTTGATGATTACCCATTTACCCCCTTGGGCAAGGAAATGTCGATCAACTAATCGAATTTAAAGCAAGATGCAGTATGCCTCTTGGCTGGGTTTGAGAATCATGAGAAAATTATTTAGATGGAGAACAACTGAGAAAAAAGTATAGAGATTTGTATGTTTTCTTGGGAAGCAAACAGAGACAGAACAAACTATACTCTCACTTGTTTTGGACCCTTACCTATATATATCCTTTCTCTGTTTCCCTCCCTCCCTCTCTCGTGCCCATTTGGTCTGGGCCGCCAGATGCATTTGGTCTGCTCCGTAAGAAGTAAGGATGGATGTAACAAACTATACTCAATCTCTTGAAATAAAGCAAGCTAACTCTTGGTAGCCTCGCCACTCAAACCGACAAATTAAACAAAGTTCCGGCTTAGGATTGGAAAGATCATATATCAAGATTTCAAGACCTAGGTTTAAAGATGCTAACTTGCTATATAACAACAACCGCTCCTCAAAGATCCTTAGGAATGCTGCCTCCTTTGGAAATGTATATCAAGACTCTCTCGTGGAAGGCAATAGTCGAAAAAAAGGATAAATACAATGACTCCTTCACCAATCCTATGCAGACCATTGAAACGGCTCCTCATCGGATGTCTCAAACATTGTATTAATTCCCATGAATATATATAGCAAACATGAACCATTTCAAGTTAAGTAACCCGTCTATAAGCTTTTGCGGGTCAACAACCACAATCCAAAGACTTGGATTTTATACTCCAAAATGCAATATTGCAAGAACTAGAATATTCAAGACGACGGAAAAAAAAAAACAGAAAGCAGGATCAATAATGTACCTAAACTTCAGTTCATTACCTATTTTTTTCACAAGCAATCAAACAACAGTTAATTGTACATAGCTTGGGGCAACTAAATAATGTTCTGGTACTCTACTCTACCAAAATCCCCATTATAAGTTAAAAAACATTTTACAACTTTTCGATGGATCATCGTGACGTAAGAAAAAAAAGATCCTGTATTCAAGCACCCAATGTAGAAATAAATTAGGAAAGAACAAGCGAGCTGAAACCTCCTCATCTTTATAACACCTTCAAACCATGGCTTACCACGAGTTCAGCTCAATCCTTCCGCTTTTCACTATCAACTCTATGTGCTTTTTTCAAATATATTTGACCCTTATTACCATGCTCCCCATCTAAGCCATAGCATTTTTGGTCCACCTTTTTTCCCCCTTTCTTTTTTTTTCTTTTTTCTCGTACTTTCGTTACTTTTTTTTGTCTTCCTTTTTTTGGTATTTTCTTGGTTTCCTTGAAATAGCAACCAGATAAATTACAACAACTCATCTTACCATCTCGATCACCACCAAATATGAGGAAGTTAGACAGTGCATCTACCACTAGGTGTGATGGGCTTCACTCTCACAATAGTAGGAACTTGAGTAATGTGGATCAAGCCCACTGTTAGGGTGCTTTTTGTACAAGTACATAAGTTATGTTACTTTTCTTCAAGTCACACCCTTGTTTGTTTTTAATCTAATTACTCAAAATTGGTCATATTTATACACCCTAAACATCAATAAAAAGTAAGCTACAACATACGAAAAACAGATAAAGTCTAAATCCCATGTCACAAATGAACTTTAGACGTTGCATTACTGCATTAATACACACTATGACATCCTTTATTCAAGTATTTTACATAGGAATTAGGAAACACCACCCTTGCCGATACAACACAGACTAGTTCACTGTTCTGGATCCTCTCCATACGCATGTCATTATCAGATTTTTTTATTGTGTTTGTTCTTCTTTAGGTTTATCCTGATGCTGCCCCTTATAGGACAAGAATTGTTATTGATAACTGGGAAGACGTTTGTCAATTGTTTGCTAAAGACCATGCTAATAGTGAGGGTGCTCAAACAACAGCAGAAGTAGAATTAGAAATGGAAGTGAACCAAGAGTCTTTTGACTTAGAGGAGACCATTGAGACCACCGAGGGAAACGTGAGAAGCTTAGAAGATGATGCTATGTATTCACTCGGAGGGGAAAGTAGAAAAGGATAGTCCAATGGCTCATCATCATCTATTTCTTGCCCCCAAAAAATGGAAACATAGTGGTTCCCAAGCATTATATGATGTACTCACTCGTATGGCGGAATCTCTTGACCGCTTCATGAACTCTGACGCTCCTAAAGCTACTACACAAATGGTGTTGGACGAGTTGTCTAAAGTGAAAGATTTGAATCAGACTATGCTTTTGAAAGCAGTTGATCTATTCATGAATGATCAAAGGAAATTTGAGACATTAGCAGGCCTTTCAAATGAGTTGAAGGCACATTATTATATATTTTTTATTATTTGAAACATTACTTTTTTATTTGATATATATTTTTATAATTTGATTTTATATTAAAATGTGTTAGTTTTTTTGTATTTTACATTCTATTGCTGGGAATATAAGAGAAACACATATAAGTGATAAATTCATTTCCGTGAGACTACATGAGTAAACAAACAATAGAATTGGAATTATAAATCAATTCTAATGGAATTCTATAGATTAGCCAAACAATAGAATTGAAGCTCTATGGAATTCGAATATGTTGAAATTCAACTCCATAAAATTGTGATTCCAATTCAATTCTGATGCATAGTCGAAATTACGTTAAGCTAATATCTTATAATTTAGCATAATTATAACGAAAATGTTATCTTTACAACTAATTATATCACTTTCCTTACAACGAAGCTTTGAAGAAGCGCAAAGTTGCTATGGATAAAGACATATTTTCCCTTTTCAAGGCTTAGTTGTAAGGAAAGTTATAAAATTAGTTGTAAAACTAACAATGTTGTAATTATAATTTGTCTCATATTTAAATTTAAAGTTATAAACATGCATTACTCCAAAAAATATATAATTAAATTTATTAAATTTATTTTGTTATCCTTAACTTTTTTCCATCAATCTCATCATTAATCCTATATAGACCCACCACGACTACCACCTCAAATAACACAGTTAACCCAAAAATTAAAATTTGATTTTATTATATTTATTTGTATAATTCCTTACTCCTTCGTTCAAATTAACTTATATGTAAAACTCATCATTTATAGACCCACCACCACCACGACCTTAATTTTTACTATTTACAATCCAAACCCATATGAAGATATGAAAAATTGATGATTTGAAAATCTAACAATGTTGTAATCCACCTGTTTACTGTCATGCTTACATTCGCCCCCACCACTACTACCAGCATTCTGCAATCGCCGCCACCGTTATCACCACGACCATGAAACTCGTTCGCCTTGCCTTGTTAAAACTGAAAAATAAAACATCTTTAGATTCCATTAAGCCATTACTTGTAGTGACAAGAAGTGCTGCTCGTCGACTTAAGGCGTCTGCCACCTTATTAGTTTTTCCTGACTGATGTTGAATCACATAGTTGAACTGTCCAAAATAGGCCGCCCATCGAACATGCATTTTATTTTTGAGATTTCATTGGGTTTTGAAGTGTATAAGTGACTCATGATCAGAATACAAGATGATTTCTTTAGGTAACAAGTAGTGTTCCCAAGTCTTGAATGCTCGAAAGACTGCATAGAGCTCTTGTTCATACGTGGACCATCCTTGTCGAGCCTCATTTAGCTTCTCACTAAAGTACGCTATCGGTCGGCTTTCTTGTGATAATACACCCCCAATTCCCATGCCACAAGCATCACATTCAACTGTGAACAATTTATCAAAATCTGGTAAACCGAGAACTGGTGCCAAAGTGAGTTTACTTTTAATCTCCTCGAAACTCCTAGCAGCAGATGGAGTCCACTCAAATGGTCTGGATTTCTTCAAGCAATCCGTACTAGGAGACATAATACTACTAAAATTCCGAATAAATCGTCTATAAAAAGTAGCGAGACCATGAAAGCTTCTTACCTCGGAAATAGTTGTACGAGTGGGCCAATCAACAATCGCCTTAATTTTTTGTTCGTCGACGTGTATGCCCTCTTTGCTGATGACGTAGCCTAGAAATAACACCTTCTCTACCATAAAATGGCATTTCTTCTGGTTAATATAGAGTTCACTTGACTGAAGCACCTCTAACACCTGTCTCAAATGCCCCTTGTGTTCCTCTACACTTTTACTATAAATAAGAATGTCATCGAAATATACCACTACAAACTTATTTAGAAATGGTTTCAGAATATGGTTCATCATTATCATAAACGTGCTAGGTGCATTTGACAAGCTAAAGGGCATTACCAACCACTTGTATAAACCTTCTTTGGTCTTGAAAGCAGTCTTCCACTCGTCGCCCGGTCAGATGCGAATTTGATGGTACCCACTTGTTAAATCAATTTTGGAGTAGATGATAGAGCCTGATAGTTGGTCTAACATATCTTCTAGTCGAGGGATAAGGAATTTATACTGGATAGTAATTTTGTTTATAGCTCTACTGTCTATACACATCCTCCATGATTTGTCTTTTTTTTGGTACTAATAAGGCAGGGACTGCACAAGGACTTAGGCTTTCTTGTACGTGACACATCTTTAGTAGAGCTTCTACGTTCTTTTGAAAAATTCGAGCTTCTTCAGGATTTAGACGATAATGTGGTAGATTTGGTAGACGCGATCCAAGAATAAAATCAATTTGATGTTGTATATCACGCAGAGGAGGAGGTTTATTGGGCTCGGATGTGATCGGTGGAAACTCCTCTAAAAGTTGTTTGACGACTTCAGGAACCTCCACTGTACAATAATCAGGTTTGATCACTAAAGCATATACTCCTCCATTTTGTTTGATGTAAGACATAAAAGTTCCACAAAAATCTGCAAGGGTGAGATAGGCTTGCCCTTCCAATTTGGAACCCAGTGGTTTACTGCCAAGGGGTGTTACAATAATTCTTTTGTCCTTCCATTGGAACATGTAGATGTTGTCTCGCCCCTTATGAATGACGTCGACATCAAATTGCCATGGACGACCCAATAGGATGTGACACACATCCATTTCTACGACATCACAAATAATATTGTCAGAATAAAATTTTCCCATAGTTAACGGTACCTTGCAAACTCGTGTAACTTGAAGCTTCGGCCCCTTTTGAATCCATCCAATTTGATATGGAGTTGGGTGTGGCTCTGTTGACAATTGAAGCTGATTAACTAATTCCTGTGAGATCAAATTCTCACAACTGCAACTATCTATTATCAAACTACAAATTGTTCCCCTCACTCGACACTTGGCCTGAAATATGTGTTGTCGCTGACTCGAATCTTCATGTTTGGGTGAACAAAAAGTGCGTTGCACAACACAAGTCAGATCATCAAACTCTTTTCCACAAATGTCGTCTGCGTCATATTTTTGTTCTTCATTACCTATGACATCATCATCTTCGTTTATGGTGTCAACTACATGTACTGGTTTGCGCTGTGTGCATTCATTAGATCTATGACCATGTTGTTGACATCAGAAGCACTTGCCGGGTTTTGGACGTGTGTAAGGATTATTAGTGTTTGTGCAAACTGGGTGGCTTTACTTGTACTTGGGTTTGCTGAATTTCCCTAGTAGTGGGTGTGTTAGCAGTTGGTTGGGCAGCTTCATTTGTTCGCAGCTGGTCACCCAAGTTGGCACGCTGAAAAGGTTGAGTGCGCTGGGGTTGTGGAGTAAATCTGGTCTCGGCACGAGCTGTCATCTCCCGTGCATCTGTCAACGACAATATTGCTTGGACTCCCATCTTGTCTTGTATCTCTTGTTTCAGCCCTCGTACATACCGTGCTACTTGTAAATCATCATCTTCTTTGATGCCACAACGGGATGTGAGCCTAAAAAATTCTTCCATATAGACTGCTATGGTGCGGTTGCCTTGTTGACAATCGAGAAGCTGACGATAGAGATTTTGGGTAAAATCTCAAGGCAAACACCGTTGCTACAATAATTCTTTCATTAGAGGCTAGTCCTGAATCGAAGGAAGTCGTTGTTGATAGCGCTCTTCACGTAATCTCTGCTACCATGCTCAAACACCACCTTTTAATTTATAAGCGACTATAGCCACCTTCCGTTCTTCGCTTACAGCCATAATCTTAAAGAACCTCTCGACTTCATTGATCCAATCGAGAAAGGACTCAATCTCCAAGCTTCCATTGAAGGTGGGAATCTCGCTTTAATCCTCGTAGCCATCGAAATCCTCTCGCCTGGCCGATAGGCTTCGATCGGTAAGGGGGTCAGGGGCCACGATCCGCCGCGCTACTACGCTTTGTGCACCTCCGCCACCAATTTTAAGAGCGGCCAAGACCTCACGCAGACTGGTGTGTATCTCTTGTACTGCATCTTCAAGGCCAATAACACGTTGTTCCAGGTCTCGGGCTTGAGCTTCAGCCATTGTGGCTCTGATACCAACTGATGTAGAACAGGCAAGGAGAAACAAGTTCGCTAACGTGCGAACAGACGAATGATTGATTTCGCACAATCGGACGAATCGAACGAGAGAAATAACTCACACGCGTAAGTCAAAGAAATATAATTGAATTATATTAAGCTCCTCCAAAACCTTATGTCGACTCCTTTATATAAGGAGGTGAAAGAAACCTATTCTATAAGGAAAATATAAATCCTAAACCAAAGCTAATACGGAAAAATAACTATCCTAAGAAAAACTATCCTAAAATAACTAAGAGCTGCTACTAAAATAAAGTAACTATCCTAAAATAACTAAGAGCTGTTTGCTGCTTCTGCTTATGTTCCGCATCATAATGCGTAGTTTTCTTTAATCTCTTTATGTATGTGGTCATAATTAAAGTATGTAGAAAAAATAAATATAAAATTATAAAAATGTTTTCCTAAAAAAGAAAATATTGAAAGAAGACAATTATTCCTTCCGTTTCATGCAAAAAGTCTACTATTCCATTTTGAAATATTTTACTTAAAGAGTTTATTTTAAAAAAATTAAGATTTAACTTTCAAATGTGGACTATTTGTTCGGAATTAAGAGAATATTTTGAAATGAAAAAAAAGAAAAGGTGAATAATTATTTGAAAAGAGAGGGAAACCAGATAATTGACTATATAAAATTTGAGGTATGATATTACAAGCTAGAGCTTGTGCTATTATTACAAGCTTTAGTGTTAGTACCGTTTGATCAAATCTATTTAAATCTTTACACTATTAGATATAGTTTTTTTAAATAATGACACGAACTTTCCAAATCATCACTATCTTAATCATCTAAATAATATTAAAAGAATAATATTCATTCTTTGTATAATATAACCCATCGATGTGACTGGCACGGTGGAAACGTGACCCTGGCCCTTCCTAATCCTGCGTAACCTGACGCATTCAGCCACGTGCTGGTGTCCTAGCGTCCAATTGCAAAAAAGGCAATGGCATTTTGGAGGATCTCCGAAAAGGTAACCCCTTCATGAAAAATATCCAAACAACGTATATAAATTCACAGAAAAATCAAAATCTCACATCAGTCTTCACCGCTACACTCGTTTCTCTCTCTCTCTCTCTCTCTCTCTCTCTATCTATCCTCAGATTCGTTCGTACTCGCATTTCAAGATGAACTGCCTTAAAAATCTTCCAAGGTCAGCTCAATTTCAATGGCGCTCTTGCACTCCCATTTCCAACTGTATGAACATGAATTTCCGTACAAATTCATTTCCGGATTGAATTTCTCTTTTAGGTCTTCAGCTTTGCCTGTACTAAACTTCAAAGGTCAAACTGGAATGCTTCCTCGCTCCGTCAATATACTGGTAATTATTTCTCGCCGGAAATTATTTATATTTATTGATGTATAAAGGTAATGTATAGTTTATGTGTATGTGCATACATATATATATGTGTTTTATTTCAAACATTGGTTTTATGTTTATGCAGGGGATGATGAATGCTGGTCGAAGTTTTGTTCTTAAGGTAGTATTTAACTGTTTTTTACTTTTTACTGTTGAAAATATCGTTGTTTACTTATAAATGTGAAAGTGCATAATTAATATCGAATTACAGTGCTAATTTTTGTTATTTGACCGTTTAATATTGAACAAATTGCGGAAATGTACGATATCTATGGTAATTCTTCCCGGCGTATTTCTATTAACAAGCTCTACTTCATTCAGCAAATTGTGCGTTTCTTTCATTCTTTTATATGTATGTTTGTCTACTTGTGTGTATGGAGGTGAATGAACTTGAAAATAACAATTGTTCTTCAAGTTTATACAAAAAGAGAATATGATTTTGAGAGAGAATCATGGAGATTGAGAATCTCTATGTTATCGTATCCAGTTATATCATTATCATCAAGGAGAGAGATTGTATTAATATAGAGAATTACTCAGTTAGATCTAACTGTCTAACTGAATATGACATCATTATGATATCACATATACATCACAAGAATAACTGCTTCTAACCAATTATCTCAACTTTGTCACTTGTGCACTCGACACCCTTCTCCTTTCCAGCTGCCTTGACCTTTGTGATTTGCTCTGGGGAGACATCCATATTAGGAGGTTTGTGTGTATTGTGTGAATGTAGGTGTGAATCTCTGTGCTATTGCTTACTTGGCTTTTGCAGTACCCTGGCATCATATGTAGGATGCACCAGATTTCATTCTATTTTCGAGTTCATTCAATATGCCATTCAGTCTAAATTCGACCTGAATCTGTCGTAGCTGAATGATAATATTAAAACAGT
Organism: Codonopsis lanceolata; assembly: GCA_013146195.2. Lineage (NCBI taxonomy): Eukaryota > Viridiplantae > Streptophyta > Magnoliopsida > Asterales > Campanulaceae > Codonopsis > Codonopsis lanceolata. The sequence goes on from JABEVN020000057.1 coordinate 66,973, forward strand.
GTGCGCATGTCGAGATTCTGTATATTCTTCATTTGATTGCCTGAATTTTATAATTAACATATTCTGATTCTGTTTTGGTATTATTAGAATGTTAGTAGTTCTGTTGTGAGTAATCACAAACCAAGCATTAGATTTTTATTATTGTAGATGGTGGACATGTACTCCAAACAATACTTCACATTCTAATTCCACAATCTACATGTTTTTCTATAGGCGGCATCTAGTTCTACGTCCAATACCAATATGGAAGGTGCTAAGGAAGAGGAAGAGAAATCGGAGATTTATAGTACTAACATGACTGAAGCGATGGGAGCCGGTAAGTAAATTCATGCTTTGAAATCATGTTCTGCAAGTGAAAGATTTGGTGGGCACTTTGTGGAAAAAAATATAGTACAATATGACGTTTACATGTTGGAGGAGTAAATTTTGAGAAAATTATCAGCCATTCTGCTAAAGTGAAAAAGATAACTAAGCTTTAGAGCTAGTGACAGACTTGGCTGTTGTTGTTGCTGTTGTTGGGGTCCACTTAGCTCATAAAGACAAACCATATTTCTCCGTGATGATATATTCTTCTTTCAAAGGCTACTATTTCTGATTTATATGCAAAATGATACTTGTTATGTAAGCTCAATTATCAATAACTCTCATAATCCTCGAAGTGTTCTCAGGTTTACTATTTTCATTTCGGCTCTCTATGTGCCAAAAAACTCGTCTTGCTAATATATCTTTTTTTATCACAGTTTTGACCTATAGGCATGAACTTGGAATGAATTACAACTTCATTTCTCCAGACTTAATTGTGGGGTCATGCCTGCAGGTGATATGAATTTCTTCTCTCAAAATATAAACAGAGTCCGCCTCTTCCTAAATCACCTTCTAACTTTGGTTTTTCTCACAGGACAGACTCCAGAGGATGTTGACAAACTTCGCAGTATTGGAGTGAAAACTATCTACTGCCTGCAACAAGATTCAGATCTTGAGTATCCAGAACAAATTTAAAATTAAAATTATCACTTTATTGCATATAAGAAATAACTGAATTGCCTTCTGTTACTTTATTAACTATATTATGTAATCCTGAGAGTGAGACAATCTCTTTGCAAGTTTATGTTGAGTGGAGGGAGAGATATATCCTTTAAGACCTTAACTTGTTTACCAGGTATTTTAGCGTTGATATCACTTCTATCCGTGAATATGCTAGCACATTTGATGATATTCAGCACTTGCGTGCTGAAATACGGTTGGTTTTTACAGAACTTTAGTCTTGTCTGCCTTGTTGATTTATTTTATTTTAAATCTTTTTTGTTATTCTTCCCTTCAAAAATTATTTAGAACTCAACTCTCAACTGCTTTGTACCTAAAATTTCATGTATTATCAAACCTTTTTCCTTGCACAAACACACACACCCACCCACCCACCCACCCACCCACATATATCAATTGTTTTACAAATAGAAATTAACAACTTAATATAGGTTTATTCTAAAATGGAGCTATATTGAAGAGGTTTTTATGTATCACATGTAGTGTTTCTCTTTAAGAATGCAAGTAGTTATTTTCATAAAACATTCTGGTTGACCAATGTTTCGTAGAAGAGAAATGGTACATCCTGCTTTTGCAATTGGAGTCAGGGCAGGGTTTGAGTCCTAGAACAAGGATATGATTTAAAAGAAGTGGAGCACTTGGGTGAAATGGGGAAGAAGGATACTCCTTAGTTACGTGTTGTGTAATGATCGCAAAGCATGAAACAATATTTGGTAGGTGATTTTCTTTTGTTCAGTAGCAAGTTGCCAATATGGCTGCCCTGTAATAGAAAAGGCTCTTATACATGCCTAGATACCACAATCCTGGACCTCGTGGCACTTGGTGTAACTATGAATAATTATGCAACAGGGACTTTGATGCTTTTGATTTGAGAATCCGGCTCCCAGCTGTGGTGAGCAAATTACACAAGGCCGTTAACCAAAACGGTGGTGTAACTTATATACATTGCACAGCTGGGCTGGGAAGAGCTCCTGCAACTGCGGTATGCTAATTTTCGGAGACAGATTCCATCAATTTGATGATTTTTTGACTTTTACTGCATCAAATCTAGTAGCTCTGTTTTATGATCATCATCTTACATGTCTTATCCAGTTGCTGCACCATCTCACTATTGTGAATGTTTCAGATTAGATTTCTCGTTGATTTTGGTAGGAAAGTTTCCACCAGACTTGATGGAAGATAGGAATGTGTTAAGGAAATTGTTGGATGAAAATTTTGTTGTGCGTTATAGCTTGAAATCTCATTGATAATATGTTTTTGCACTTTTTTTTCTAAGAGTAGTCATTCTTTTCTAAGAGTCAAAAGTTCAATCATCTTTCAATGTGACCAAGTGGTAGTTAGGATTGAGAAACAGCATATTATCTTTTTCATTTTCCCTCCTTTTGTTATAAAGAGAGACAGGGTGGAATATTGCCTTGGTTGATGAGATATGTAGTCCCGAGTTCTGATAAACTGAATTGAACCAAATAAGCCTTGTGCTAACTACTTGGGATTGCTACATGAATCCTTTCTGGCGTTAAGCCCCACCCAGAGAAACATTCTTTGTTAGACCACTAGCTATCATATGCATGTTAAAACTTAATCACCTCAATCCTTATTAATCTTGGCCTTCCTCTACCTCAAGAATTTCTGTTGATGTTACTAAATTGTCTTTCCTAGTGTCACACTTATTGGTCTACGTTGTATGTGCCCTTACCATCTTCAGGGAGTTTTCTTACTTTATCTCTTATTACTGCAACCATACCATCTTGCGTTTGTGTTTAATTGAAGCTTTATCAGTTCTATGATTCTCATCTCAACTACACTAATTTTCTGCTTCACAGTTGTTCAGCATTCTCTGCTAATATAGACTAGCTGGTGTGGTAGCCATTATGCAGAACTTACCCTTTTGAGGGTATATTTGTATCACATAGTACTCCAAAAATACTTCTCAGTTTCGTCCAACCTGATTTAGATATATGACGAGAGTCATCCATAACCACTTCCGCACTATGCATAACAGAGCTAAATAACGGAATTGATCACTCTATGACATCTTTTGGTGATCAAGGTTAGCTATTATTTCGCTTGTTTTCTTCTGCCCTGGAAGTGCATTATATATACTTGAACTTTATTCCATCTAATGTCAAATCGTCCCAGTTCTAATCTTTTCTCCATACTTTGGTTTAGCATGAACCCAAAACTTAGTCTTCCAGAGTCATCAACAAATAACTTGTATCATGGTATCTCTTAGTCAAAAGCCAAAAGATAAGGTCATAAAAGACATCCTTGCAGGTCTAGGGTAAATTAAATCTCTCAATTTCGTCCAAGTGTAACTCGTAAATTTTGTCTTGGTTCCATTACAATGTCTTTAAGCAACTTACAGTTTTGATGCAGAAATAGTATAACTTCTCTACTGGTTCTGCCTTGGCTTTTCTGCTGCACCTAATTAGTGATGAATGAGGTTTTGAAACAAGTATGTTAAAGATGATGAATTGGTGAAGCATTTAAATAGCTTATTCTCTCTGAGCATATGCTTGTATCAATTGTTAATCACTAATTGGTTTAAGGCTTATGCTGATCTTGCTGTTTTCCTTTTGCATGTTATAGATGCATGATAATTTTTCTTGACCAACTGCAAACCCTCTCTTTATGTGTTAGTGTTAAGGTCCATGATGGCTTTGTTTTACTGATACATGATACTTTGTAGTGCCACCTTATGAAAACCCCAATTAGCTTGATTGATGAGTTCGCAAAGTCCAAATAAGGATGGGTCCGACTGAACCCTCATCCCAATAGGAACCACTTGCCTTCTGATACACATCTTGTTCTTTGCTGACTCTAAAAATCCAAATTGAACAATTAATGGGTGATTAGGCTGGTGCGAGCCTGGCATGGGGCCAGCACCTATGCCAAGAAGCTACCAAAAGATGGGTAATTCAGCCACATATTGAGTTAACCACATCCGTCAGGCATGCAGTAAGCAAGAATTTACAGGTATACTAAAAAATTTTAGAAATTTTTTGTGAAGCATTGAGATCACCAAAAATAATGTCTGTTGGCATTTCGGCTCCAAGCTAGTCTACCTAGAAGAATGAAGCTAATTAGGCATATATATATATATATATATATATATATATATATATATATATATTTATCTTTTGTTATATGAACCATATATTCCAACTTCCGAGAATAACGATTTTTGGAGTTCCTACACTAAGCTAGTCAACCTAGAATTTTAAAAGTTCATTATTTTTTGCTATGTAAATCATGTATTTCAAGAGTGAACAGCAGAAATTGTTTAGTGCTCTCTTAAAAATGGATTGAAGCTTTGAGCTTTCCTGTATAGTTTTGTATGTCCTATTGAATCCTGGAGAGTGGTGAAATTTCTTTCTTTTGGTCCGGTATTCCTTGACAGATTCAATGGAGTAACGAGCTTTACTATATGATTTTCGATATTGCTTTGTCGAAAGCCACACAGAACCTATGATGGAAGCAAAGAGTTGCATGGTTATGCCTTCTACCAAACTCGGATCATTCTGGGTGAAGTTCAGTTAGGCAGTTCTTTTTAGGACGGCCTGGCTATGGACCAAAAAGAAAAATGTGAACTTCGAATATGAAGTTTGCACAAAGGATTCTAAGTTGGACTTTCTATGCTTAAGCACAAGCGATAAAGTTGTTTAAAATCAAGGAAATGCCCTATTGCATCTATCAGAAACATGGAATGAGTTAGCAAGGGAAAAAAGAACGGACCACCCAGCTTTAAATTCTAAGACCTGAATGTCTTTTTATCCTAGTAGCGTAACTGCTAAGACCTATACATCCTTTTATCTATAGAGCATACTGTCATTTGATATCTTGGCTTGAAGTACATAATATTTGCTATTGTTTATCTTTAATCATCTGATAAATATTGTACTAAAGGGAGTTTATGTTGATTCCAGTTAGCATACATGTTTTGGGTACAAGGTTATAAGCTTGGCGATGCCCTCAATTTACTCCTGGTAATCTTTTTGAATACTGAACACGGCACTTTTTACTCCAGTATTTCCTGTACAATTAGACTAACTTTCGATTTGAGTGTGTATATAAAGCTTTTCTCTGCACGTATATTATATGGATATTTGAAATATGACCTCGAAATCTGTGCATTTAAATTCACTTGGGAGGGATGAATTTCTTTTTGCTTTTGAAGTCTTTCTAGGACTCATAATGACCTATACCTTTGTCAATAATGGATAGAAGGATTTCATAAGAAATCAACCATTATATTTTCAATTAAACTACTTCAGTTTTCCTAAACCTGTATTAGAGATTCATGTCATTATTTAGAGCAGTTATTCTTAAGAAAGTTCATTGGAAAATTATATGAAAACGTGCCACCTCTTTCAGTGAATAACAGACTATATTGCTACTCCTTGCAGAGCAAGCGTTCTTGTTTTCCCAAAGTGGATGCTATAAAAAGTGCAACCGCTGACATTGTGAGTCTTCTTTATTGTACCATTTTTATTTTATTATGTCATGTATCATATAATTTACGAAAGATATATGCACAGACATATGAGTGCTCAAACTGTCAAATAAGACTGCAACACAAGGAATTTATGTAAGTCAATTTTAATTGCCAAGTACCGGGCAAAAGCTGAGCCATATGCCAGTGTTAAATTAGTTGTTTCACGGTTAAACTTTGCAATATGCTGTGTTGGTTTAGCTATTCGTAACACTGCTTTATTGAATGAAATCCACCTAGAAGAAGGCCATGTTAAGCCAGTCATCCCTGATTCTGGAAATCCTGTTTTGGTTGTTTCTGTCTAAAGATTACCATGTCCTATTGCAAGACATTATAAATGATATGTGGAATTGAGACACAGGCTGAGTGCAATTGAGCTTTTTAGAAACAAATTAAAGGGTCAAAGAAAGTCGATATGAATTAAAGAAGATTTCTGAAAATTTGTGTACCCAATTGATCGTGGCTGTGCTTAGTCAAGTATTTCATAGTTTAATACTCTCATCCCAATAAACAATTCCTATTTGACGAGACACTTTTTAAGATTGCTTTACTTCTTGTACCTTGTTGTGCATAGCGAAAGACTTTGCAAACAAACACAGAGTAATAGCAAAATCGATCAAAGAAGAGAGAGAGAGAGAGATTGGGGCCAATGGACTATCGAAATTTTATTAAGCCGACTTTAAAACTGTTCTAGGGTTACAATTATATATAGGGATACAATACCAAACCCTAAAAGCCTAATTAAGAAAACCGGACCAGCGCAATTACCGCTACAATGCGGTCGCCTTCCACATCATGACGTGACTGTGTCATTGTCGGACGTGGGCGCCTTCCCTGTTTACGCGACCGCCTATTTGGCAGTAACATGGTCCGTAGTTCTTCCTTGGAGATGTTCCCGCCTTGCAACGCGGTCGCCTTATCCAAAACCCAATAGTCCATACCGCGGGGGCCTACGCCCCCGCATCCCCTTTGAGGTCCAACCAAGTCCTACAACCTGCACGGCTAGTTTCCTGGAACTGGCTGTTTGCCTAGGTATCTAGACATCCCATTCTCAACATACCTCCTTTAAATTGCACTAAAATTTTACCCTTTTTCGAAAATGAGAGTATTTTTCGGGAAAAGCTAAAGAGTAAAGAGGACGATTTGTGGGGACGGAGGGAGTATATGTGTATACATAGGTTATCATGCTGATGCTATATGCTGTTAAAACAGAGCTTAAGCTTTTATGAATTCTTAAGCTTTTATGAGGTGGTAAATTGATGCAATAAAGCAAGATATGCATTGTTAGAAATCTTTCTCTAACAGCTTAAGCTTTAGATGGTCTGAAGGTGTAACATGGTATGAGAGCTATGGCTAAGCAAGGTGTTGGTTTCAAGTCATCTTGCTTGCATTTGTCTTGTGTCTCCTCCAGAACTATTAGTACACAAGTTGGGACTCTGTTTGGTTTGTGCCCTCTCTCTAACAGCTAAGCTATTAGAGTATTTATGTGTTTCCCAATCCCAAGTGATTAGTACGAGGCTTACTCATTTTTTTTCTTTTCTTATTGTCAAATTTGAATATGATGGACCCCAAGGGGTGGGAGAGATAGCAAGGGCACTCAGGCAAACATCTTGAGGTCCTTGGTTCCAATCCCCATACCAACAAGAGGTCTCACTTACCTATCAATTTTTTTTTTTGAATATGATGAAGTGAAATGAAGAAAATACATTTCTCCAAAAAAAAAAAAAAATGAAGAAAATAAAACTGCCCTATAAAATCTAAAAGTTAATATTCTGGAGTGTGCAAATTGAACCACTAGTACAAACTGGAAGGAGTTTAGCAGTGCACAGCAACACGGAAAGAAATATGATGCCGAGAGCATGATTTATACTCATAGCATGGGTGTATTACTGTCTGTTTTTACATTCCTGCATCTCCTTTAACTGCAACCTTGAGAACTTAATTTTTTGATTGGCACGCTTAAGATCTTGTTCTTTTATCAAACTGATTGATAGAAACCTGTGATGAATTTCTTTCCTTTAGTTGTTGTCCCTTTTTATTTCTTGAAAAGTTTTACCTACTGGATCATATGTATTGATTTTAAGTATCTTCTGAAGCTTACAGGACTAAAAAAGAAGCCTGTCACATTAACATGGACTGGTGATAAATGTTCCACCGTGGAAATATCTGGACTTGATATTGGATGGGGTCAGGTAAATTTAACCTTTTCCTGTTTCAAGGATTACCTTTGAGATTTAGTCTAGCAATCTCTCTATACGAAGACAACCTGTTAAGTACTGAAGACGTGGGCTAATTTTTTTATGTTGCATGTATAGGGGTTCTTTTAAAAAGTCTTAAAGTTGCAATTACTCGGTGAGACTAAGAGCAAGATCTTACCTAAGCCCCTTATCTTGAGATTTCTAAACATATATTGGGTGGCTGCTATTTGAATTTTTCCCTTATTCTCATGCTTGGGCTTCACAGATCTACTTGTGCACTAGATGCCTTAGAGTCACATGTCAAGTGAAACAGAAAGCCGAAACCAGGTTTAGAAGCTTTCTTTTAGAAACCAACTTAGGCATCAAATACAATTTGCTTTAAGTTGTAAATTTCTGAGTCTGAGTTCCAGTTGGTTGATATATGTATTTCTGCGATCTTGATGTTTCTCATTCTTCATTTACCAGGACTCTTTCTCTGTAGATTGATGTTCCTTTTAAAATGAGATTGTAGCTGTACTTGTCTGTCATATAAAGAGGATCATTTCTCATACTAGCCCCCCCCCCCTCTTTTAGTTTGAGTAGGACTATAAAAGGCTAACTTTATCATTGGGGCTGGCACATTTTGGAGTTCAATTTTTTTGTTTTGGACCATAGATGGGACAGTATCTAGCGGTTGATTGCTGAATTAAATTATTACCAGTTCTAGATGAACTACATATCTTTCTTGGATTGGTTCGATAGGAATGCAACTGTAAATTTTCTTCATATCCCTATAATATGCTTAAATGGTGAAAAGGGATTAGAGTAGACAATCCCAAGTGATTTGGACAAACACTTGGTTGAATTTAGTTGGTTTTCATTGAAAAAAGTTGCACTTCAATTTTTGTGTTTGAAAAATCAATAAAAGCAACTGCTTGGGTTGAGCTGGGTTCATTTATCGCATCACAAACGAGACGAGTGGAGCTTTTCCAAGCAGAACTGCTTGGGTTGAGCTCGGTTCATTTATCAAACGAAGCTCGGCTTGTTTACTTAATGAACGAGCTCAAGCCGGGCAACGTTCGGGAACCTGCACATGATAAAGTACTAGAGATAATGCTGAGCATAAATACAGTTAGCAGGAAGGGAAAACATGGTAGAAGTGCTTCCAGACTAACGCCTCTTTCCCATTTTAGGTCTTACTTTTGACAATTAACTGGGCTCTACTACTTGTCTTACACTACAAAATTGTCTTAAGTTCTATAAACCGAAAAATAACATACTGGAGATCTTTTAGATAAAAAATGAACTTCAGGAATACACAAATTGGCATTCTAGTAAAGTTTAGACACAGGCTATCTGCATGGTAAATCTTTTCTTCAAATATAATATTCATAAAAAATGATGCATCTCAAATACCTTCTCCTTGCTTCCTCGTTGACATATTATCTTTTGTTTTGAACCGTCTCCTTTCGAGCGAAGCAAGATTCATTGCTAATATAGATCCATGTTAAGAAAGAATGAAATAGAGTTTATTAGACTTGATCATTCTATCAGCAATCATTTAACATCTCACATGTTAAGAAGTGATGGTTCATAACTAACATTGATGACTCATTTCAGAGGATCCCTTTGAAATATGATGAGAAGAAAGCATCATGGATTCTCCACAGGAATTTGCCAGTAAGCGTTCTCTTTTATCTCAGATTATTCGAATCTGCCTTAATCATGGGGTACCTGGAAATATTTAAATAGTTACAAATCAATTTGGGCGAGAGTACTTCAATCCGTGGAGTACCTGGAAATATTTAAATAGTTACAAATCAATTTGGGCGAGAGTACTTCAATCCGTGGGGAACAAAGATTCATATGTAACTTTTAAGTACTTTGAAATATCAGGACACATTACTGCGAGTCACTATGCAATTACTCTACCACAACAAGCTATCTCTCTACGTCAAGTTACTTGTTCCCATATATTCACACAAAAATATATTCCCTCTATTCCCAAAAAAGAAAAAACCCTTTGACTTGGCACACAAATAAAAAAAAACTAAGTGATTATATTATTAATATAGGTCTGTGTTGTATTTTCCAAGGATGCCCGTGAGGATAGTGAGATAAATCAATTAAAGTAGCAGCCAAATCAAGGATAAAATGGTGAAAGTGACATCCCAAATAGGAAAGATTAGAAGATATTGAAGAACGGCCAAAAAAGGAAGAACGAATTCTTGTTTAGGAACGGAGGGAGTACATTTTCTTGGATAGCTTGCTGCAATGTGGAGCCTCAAGCAGCAGACCTGACTCCTGACTCCTATCACTGGGTTGAACTATCAGCTTTGAAACGAATTTCAGAATCACAACAATATAGGAACTAAAGTTTCTAAAACCAGATATCTGTGTTCTTGTTGGTCCAATAAATTATCAATTGAAACATGTCTGAGGTTTATTCATACCTCCTAAGTCCTCACTAGGTCCACATTGGGAAATATAGTAACAACTAGAACTAAAACTCATTCCACTGTTAGCAAGCTGTTTTGTTTCTGTAATGATGCAATGTCATTCCATGTACGACATCTATACAGCTACCTAAATGTTCAGTGCATGGTTTAGCTTTTGAAAGTGAAAATTATCATATAGTGATAGTTAAGTAGTGCTCTTGTTCGTAACAGGAAGGAAGCTACGAGTACAAGTACGTTGTGGATGGTGTATGGTTAACTAATGATTATGAACTCGTTACTCCAGCCAACAAGGATGGCCACATCAACAACTACGTTCAAGTAAGACTAAATGTTCTTTCCTATTTGGTTATGCAAGCTTACAAATAATGAACATTTTCAAGGCTGTTTAGAGTTACTTGCCCCTTTAGAAGTACTAGACATAGTAGTTAGAGCTGCTTTCACTTGGGACCATTATTCTGACAGAAGAAATGTGGACGTCAAATTAGATGTAAATTGATTGACATATAGTAATCTAAAAGAAGAATGCAATGTTTACTGATAGTTCTTAGTCCCGTGAGATTATTGTTGATGACTTAATCCTTTACCATTTACAGGTTTGGGATAAGGATCCAGAGAGCATTAGTGCGGCATTGTGGCAGAGGTTAACTTCCGATGATTTTGATCTAACAGCAGATGAGCGAGTCACAATAAGACAGTTTCTTGAAGCATGTCCAGACGATGATGAGTAATATTACAACTATAACGCTAGCTATATCCATGTAGAACTGTATATTTCCACTAATAGTTGCCAATGTAGTTACTTGTAACAGTCTACTAAAATATACCTCAAAACTTCAGCCAAAAAAACCGACAAACATCAGTACACTAGAATACTAGTCGAAATAAAAAATTGTGAAGCTACAACCTTCACGAGGATATACTTAGAATGTCTGTAATAATCGACGCCCAACATTTCCAGTTCGAGGCTCTGAGTTCATTTCTTCGCATTTAAGGTTTACTAGCTCTGCTCTTGCTGCTGAAACTGTATATTGAAGTATCTTGACTTTTTCGGACCACGGGGTTCTATAGAGAGGTCAAACTTTGTGCTGATGGTGGTGGGTTTAATATCCTTTTCTCACCAGGTAATCCACGTTTAATTATGTTAAATTGATACCTTACAAGTCAAACACTTGGATGTTACCAAACGAAGACTTTGAACAGGGGATTGAATGATGCAGACTGCCGGCCGGCCGGCCAAATTAATTGAAAGAATAGAGAAGTTGGCATATTGATTGAAAAGATATAGAGAGAAGTTGGCGTTGCTTGTTCCTGTAAATGGAAGAGTTGCTAAAGTTATGCTTTCAGTCTTTTTCTTGCTAAAATTATTATAGTACTCCAAAGACGTACCCAAAATAAAAATAATATTAAAAAAAAAGGGAAAGCCATAACATCCCTCTTCAATAGATTGGGTTTGAATTACTTTCCTTGACTACAAATTGAAGCAATGTGTCATCTTCAACTATCACGAGGTGGGCTGAATTGTGAGAGTGAAGACTTACTTTGTTATGGAGCATCACTAATGTTACTGTGAATATGAAAGAAATTAGATATGATTTATACCTTTTTTGAAAAAAAAACTTCTTCAATGCAAATGTAGATGAGGGGGTGTGAATATGACGTGTCAACCAGTGACGGATCTAGGAACGTTGTTCAGTGCTGTCACAATTCATTTCTAATGCTACTAGTGGCATATCTCAAATTTTTTCTCCGTGGGGGCAAAGCATATCGAGGAATTTTTCTTCGTGGGGCAAAGGTAAAGAAAGACCGATAATAAAAATGGTCGCGTAAATAAACAAAAACGTCTTTTAGGAATAAAAATATATATTTTTAACTACAATGAGATTTGATCCCACTTCCTTTAGCAAGGAATCTAAACATTACATGCTAAACCAACTCAATCAAGACAACTTTACATACATGTGATAAAAAAAATTTATATATATATAAAAATTTGAGTGGTGTCACGTGACACCACAAAGGATGTATAGATCCGCCCCTGGTGTCAACTAAATTTGTTTACGTTGTGGATAACAATGTTAAATTTTACATTCTACTTGAGGGTGATGATACCAGGGTCATTCCTAGTATTTAATTGGTCTAGAGTGAAACTTAAGAAATGACTCTTATTTAATAACCAAAATTAATATTTAGAAAAATTTGCGGACCGTTCCACTTTTTGAAACTTTTAATCGCTAAAGTATACATTTTTTATTTTCAATCGGAAAAAGTCACTTTTAATGTTAAAATGATTAAGATACCGTTAATGAACCGTAAGCGCGCTATGGAGGTCATTAGTTTTGCACCGCGATTCATCAATTTTATCGCATTATTTTTACACCGCGATTTAATAGTGTAATTGTTAGCCTATTTTTAAACCGCGATTCATCATTTTTTATTAAATTAGTTTTGCACCGCGGTTCAATAGTATAACTACTAGTCTATTTTTGTACCGTGATTCATCAATTTTAGTGCATTAATTTTTGCATTGCGGTTCAATAATGTAATTGCTAGTCTATTTTTGAACCACGATTCATCAATTTTAGTGCATTAATATTTCCCCTAATATTTATACATAAGTGACCCAAGTTATAACATACTCAAGAAATATTAAGGCTATAACTATTACTAATTGGGCTGTTTGAGAATTGTCAAATTAGAATATATGAAGTGAGTCAGGACCGTGTTAAGTTTGAGAATTGTCGAATTAGACTGTTTTCTTTGAATTTTGTGCCTCTTTAGCTAGTTGCATAAAAAAACACTAACTTAATATAATATTATTACTAATAGGAATAATTACAAGCCGGTACATTTTTTAAAACATTTTTTCAAATCAATCCAGTCATTTTTTAGACATATCTTTTAGGTACATTTTTAGGGTAAAAATACATTACTACCCCCATTTGTATCGCACAGGAAAAATATGCTCTGTTGTTAGTGCATCCATATCTTTCTCTCTCTTTCATATTGCTCCCAGTACCTTTCTCTCTCTCTCTCTCTCATCGTTCTCCGATTTCTTGAAAGCTCCAGCTCCCATCTTAATAACAGTGATAATTACATGGAGTCAACAATACAACGTAGCTATTATTCATACGAGAAACATAGCTTCCTTTCATGTTCTTCATACGAGAAACCATGTATGGGTCACAAGAGAGGTACAGATTTTTCACCAATACCCCATTAGAACCTTCTGGAATTTGAAGACTAAGGTAATCATTCTTAGTCAACGCCATGTCTGATTCTTTGGGAAACCCATTCACGTAATTCTTCAGTATAACCTGCTTCATCTCCTTTACTCCTTCAATTGCCATTATTCAATACTCTTAATTTCTGAAAATACCTTGATGATCCCTGAAAGGGATTGTGGAATACATTTATATGGGGGAATTTCAAGTGGTACAATTTTGAAATCGCCGTCGCCGTCGCAGTTCGACCGGCCAAACAACGGACCTGATAGAAATAGCAGATCTGTGCCGCGAAGACGAAGACGACGGAGGACTCGGTCTTGCAGATGCAGCAGCAGCGATCGTCGCAGATGAATCGGAGGCGAGCAACGATGAGGAGGAAATCGAAAAGTGTGCTTTCTCATATATATTTTGCATATATATCTTGGTCCACTTTTTGAGATTCTCGATCTGGCTCCAAGCTCAAAGAGAGTTGAGTGCTTTGTCATCTATGTCTGGTTGCAAAAATGAGAAAGATTGAGAAGTCTATTAGGGAAAATGGACTTCAGTGCTTTTACATCTATATAGGCCTTCAACTTTCTCCATTTTTCTCGACCTTTATTAGTTTGAAATCGGAGCAGAGGGTGATGAACTCGTATTTAGCATTTTTGTATTATTTTTCACCTGATGCTAAGCCTTGGCATCAGCTTTTTGGCATCAGGTTGAATTTTTTTTTGAATTTTTTTCACATTTTTGGCATCAGCAACAATTGTAGGCATCAGCATTTCACCTGATGCCAAGATTTGACATCAGCAATATTTTTGGCATCAGCAACAATTGTAGGCATCAGCATTTCACCTGATGCCAAGATTTGACATCAGCATTTTTGGCATCAGCAATATTTTTGGCATCAGAGTTTTGGCATCAGAATCCTGATGCCTAGAATTAATTATTCTGATGCCTGGAATTAATCATCCTGATGCCAAGGCTTGGCATCAGAGTTTTCATTAATGGCATTTTTGTCATTTGGCAAGCAATTTGTAGTTAAATGAAATGTGCAAAAAATTAATGGTCCTAGATGAAAACATGTTTTCAAAATTATACCCACTTGAAATTCCCCCTTACTAATACCCACAAAATTTTAGGTCCTTAATTAGCTTGGGCCCTGAGTTGGTGCCTAGCCTGCCCTTGTCCAGGGCCGGCCCTAGATGAGACATCCTAGTTAGCGTTTATTTTTATTTTTATTTTAAAAACTCTTTTTATTGGTTGTTTCCTTTCTTTTCTTTTCTGTTTTATTTTTTTGTCAAATTTCATTTTAGTGGTGAGATGCATGCCACATAAGATCAAATCAACATTTGCATTTGAGATGACCATTTCAATTGAATGTGAATGAAAAGAGAAAAAAATGTCGTATATGATTGAGTATGTTAATTACCCACAACCACATAAAATTAAATCTACGGTTATATTGGTGGTGCTCTAACGTGTTCTTATCAATATTATATTTAAATTCTAATGTTGATGCAAGTGACATAAATAAATTAGAAAACAAAAGCCTAACCATCTTTGAGGTAAACCATTAAACGACCATTGTGATGGAAACCATTGTCATTAATCCGTTTAAGTGGTAAAGATTTTTAGTCGTTCGGTCAGTGAACGGGCGAAAATCGCAACGGGTAAGAATACTCAGTCGTTCACAAGTAATATAGTGCGTAAGCACAAGTATCGATCCCACAGAGACAATTATGGCGTATATTTTCCTAATTACTAAAATTATGGATTTAATGACTTTATCTAAACAATCGATTTTTAGCGATGCAATTAAAACTAAAGCAATTAAAATAAGCAGGAAATAAAAATTATCAACTACGCGCAATTGATGACGAGTTTTCTCAAGGATGAAAATGTTAGGATTGTAATTTCACTCAAATTATCCACATGCTCAATTTATCTACTCTCTCAATTTTCTATAATTCATCTAGAGTAGTCGAGAACACAAATTTAGTCGCTACGGGCTCTCGCATCTTATAGCAACCCTAAGTTACACATGTACCTACGGGCTCTCGCATCTTATAGATAAATGTGTAAATTGCAATAAGAATAAGTTCTCTAACATGACTATTGGATTTTGTGTTATATCTCTGTGCTACAAAATACCAACAATTAAATTGCTAAATCCGAAAAGTAATGGTAGCTCTCGCGGATCCAAAACAATTCTAAAATCATCTAACTATTGATCAAATAATTAGAAGCATTAAACACAACAAAATAATAACCCTAAAATAAATTAAAGTGATATTGAGAGAGAAAAAAATATTAGAGCATGCTTCAATTTTAGAGATTCATCACAATCCTAACAATAAATATTTAGCTTATAGTGTAAAAGGAATCACACATCAATACTCCAAGAAAATATTTCATGATGATATTAAAAATAAATAGTGTGTGATACAATACTTTAATGGAGATTGAAAGGAAAATCTCTTTGCATTTCTTGACAAAATCTAGCCTTTGAAGATGATGAAAAACTAAGAAGAGAAAACAAATCCTTCTTCCTTTCTTCCTTTCTTCCTTGTTCTGTTCCCGCCGTGTCTTCTCCCAAAAACTGGCTGAATAATTCCCTTTTGTTCCACCAAAAATGCCAAGAGTGAAGCCCAAGCTAAGGAGGGGCAAAAACGGGAGAACAATGAGTTTTTTAGGGCAAAAATGGGAGAAAAGGAGAGGCTGGGTCGCGGCTGTCTGAAGGGTCAACCAAGGAAATTTAGCGGGTCGCTCCAGGGGCTGAAATGGGGTGGAGTGAGAGGGAGACTGGGCCAGGACGCGGGTGAGAGGATCAGGATGGTCGCAGGTTTGGTCCGGGTGAATTGGATCCATATGGAGAACCGCGGGTCAGGCACTAGTGGATGGAGCGACGTGGCAGCTTCCTGGGCCGACAACGCAAAGATTACAAACTTCCAGGAAAGGCGCCGCCCTCCCCTGCAATTATAAACTTTACTCCGGTGCCCCTAAACTTCCTGAGATTAGCGCCGCCGGCCAGACTCGTTCCAGGTTTGCATTTAAGTCCTCATTTAGCTTTTTTCAGCCTCCGTTAGTTCTTCTAGCCCTTCCTTTAACGTCCGTTAGCACCCATTAGCCCTTTTCTTCTATCAATTCAGTCCTTTGCTTTACAAATGCTTAATGGAAAGCTAACGGACCTTGATTAATTGACTTCAAACTTCAAGAATTGATTTGAATCTTCCCAATTTGGTATGAATTAATCCTTTAAAGCTTGAATTCATGCTCAAGTATCTTAAACACAATAAAATCACAATAAATACAATTCTTTGGGCAAAATAAATACGAAAATCATATAAATTGGGAATAAAACATGGGGAAAAATATGTAAAAATATGAACTCATCAGTCAGTTACCCAGACTAATATAACAACATAAATTTATAGTTTATTTATCATAATTAGAGTAATATTTAATTGATATTTTTGAATTTATAATAAATTGTAAAGACCCGAGCTCGAAAGTTTGAATCATTACGTGTAGTCCACGTATTGGCTCACTAAGCACGCAGCACCTTGGGTTACCATGTCTATTACAAATTTACCCAAAAATCTATGGATGATATTTGTGACCATCTTATAAAATACATACAAGTCTCATATATATCCGATGTTGAATGAGGGTTTTATAATAATTTAAGCTTATTTTTGTAAGATACTATTAGGTTCAAAGACTTCATCTAGTGTTTGTTTACATCAATGATATCATCATAATAGATACAAATTGGTAACCATGATTCCCAAACATAAAAATGTCAATTTTTATTCAAAAAGAAAGTATTCGAGAAATATTAAAACTTTAGAAAATAAATAATTAACCCACAAACAAAATATACTAAACATAGTGTTAGAAAGAATACAATGAAATATTGTACAAATACTGAATCAGAAAGAAAACAAAATGAATTTGCTACTGATTTGATGTGTACTACTGAAGCTTTGGAAGTCTGCTGGAGTACAAAGTCTGTTGCAGTATACGAAGTCTGCTGCTGGGTATGGTAAGCCTTGGGAAGTCTACTGGTGTACAAGGCTTTGTGAAGTGTGCTGGTGCCTGGTGGACAGGGATGATGTTATAGAACTGAAGTGTGTTCAACACAGTTTCATTAAAACAGTCTCGTCCCTTCCCAGTAAGTGCTTGGAAGCTTCTATGGACGTCTGTCTCCCATAATACAACGGAAACACCGGAGATGCCTGCACTTGGGTTTCCGACGAACTGATTTCGTGTTTAGACTCCATCACCAATATGAAAGCTGGAGGCCAAACGAAGACGATAGCAAAATGCAATGCAGCAAGTGTTTGTGGTGATTGTTCAAAATCGTGTCTCTAACTTGTGGAAATGACTTTGTTTATATAGGTCTGAATCAGAAACACTTTGAATAAAGAAAGCCGTTTTGATTTACGTATTCAACACAAAGTAAAGGGAAAATTACTTTTTTAACCAACGTACTACATGGTAGTGACACAATTGACCACGTACTTTATAAAAGACAAATTTAACAAATGTACTAAAATTTGAAACTAAATGTATGAAACTAACAAACAATTTATACAAAATGTGACAAAATTTGTTATGGTGCCGTCTAACTTCGTTAACAACTCTCTGACATGGCTATCAAGGGTTGGATTTGTTGGTGAGTAGATATCTTAGACCCTTTGTGCGTTTTTAACATTTTAGGAGATATATAAGGGATTTTGGAGGGAAATGTTAGTCAACTGTCAAGGTGAGAGAAAGAACGAAGAGAAAAACACTGAGGTCGAGGGTTTATTCGCATGAGGGTTTGTCGGATACTTTGTTGGAGGGTGTGTTCAAGGGTTTACTCTTCTTGGGTTCGTGGAAAGCATCAAATTTGGAGAAGCTTGAATCTCGCAAAAAGCCAAGGTGGGTTTGTTCTGCTTGGGTTTGTTGTTCTGCAAAAAATCAGGTATGCATATATTATTTTGCTAAATTTGTATACTTTCTGCTGGAAATTGTCTGTGTATACATGTTGTGTGGTCCACTAAGCAGGCTTGTGTTCCCCATTTGGAAATAAAATGACTAGGGCTTCAATAAAGAATTGATTTAAAATTTAGGGCTTTATGATTTTTTTTTTTTGATTTCTACATATATATATATATATATATATATATATATATATATATATATATAATGGCAAAGGTAGATTTCTCCCTCCAAAATTTCACTTTTGTTATTAACTTTTCAATTACCATTTAACTATTTCTCTCTTCTATCTTCTTTGGTTATATATTTTTTCTCTCTCTCGTGTTTTCTCTTTATTTTCTCTCTCATCACCACAATCTCCTCTCTTTTAATTGTTTAAACATTTTTCTCTCTTTAAATATAAAAAATAGTAACTAAAAAAAAAATAATAGTTCCGGAGTTAAGAAAAAAAAGAGGTTAGTAAAATAAAAATAATTTATGGAAAAAGCCACTATAAAAATAAAAGTTACAAAATCAACAAAACAAAAATAATTTAATGCGAAGGTTAATAAAATAAAATAATTTATGAAACAAAAGTTTAAAACAAATTGTTAAAAAATATATGTAAAACAAAAATACGTTAATAAAATAAAAATATTTGATGAAATAAAAATAATAGTTACATATTCAATAAAAACAAAAAAACAATTTAAATTGAGGAAAAAATAAAAATAATTTACTGAACAAAATTTTAAAACAAATTATTAAAAATAGCTATGCAAAACAAAAATACATTAGTTAAATAAAAATATTTTGATGGAACAAAAATAATAGTTACGGAGTCAATAAAACAAAAATAATTTAAACTGAGGTTAGTAAAATTATAAAAATAATTTACTGTACAAAAGTTTAAAACAAATTCTTAAAAATAGTTATGTAAAACAAAAATATGTTAGTAAAATAAAAATATTTGATGAAACAAAAATAGCAGTTACAGAGTTAATAAAACAAAACAATTTAAACTAAGGTTAGCAAAATAATAATAAAAAATTACGGTACAAAACTTTTTCGCAAAACTAATTCTTAAAAATAAATAAAAAATAATAGTTACGAAGTCAATAAAACAAAAAATATATAATGGAAGTTATTAAAATCAAAATAATTTATAAAACAAAAATAATAGTTAACAGTAAAAAGAATTTCATTATTTTGATTTTAGCTTATTTTCTTCTCAGAAATTTCTTTATTCATAAAATACAAATATAATTTAATAAAAATAATCATTTAAAAGGAAGAACTTATTTGAGTTTATATTCTATTTGAAGGGCGAAAAAAAATTCAAGTTTGTTCGAAAACATTTATTATACATAGTTTTTGAATAGTATAAAGTGTTCGGGGTTATCAGGACATGAATTGACACTTAAAATTAGTGTTCCAGTAATCCTATTGAGAATAATTGAACATGCTGCAGGGTTGTGCAATGAAACAAGACTAATCATCGTAAATTTTGAGGATCATATTGTTGAAACAAGAATTTTGAAAGGAAGTAATATTGGAGAAAATGTTTTTATCCAAAGATTGTCATTAACTATATCCGATGTAATATTGTGTTTTAAGTTCCAGAGAAGACAATTTGCATTGTTGGTATCATATGCAATAACAATTAACAAGTGTCAAAGTCAATAATTGCACGTAGGTCTCTATTTGAAAAAAAAAACAGTATTTAGCCATAGACAGTTATATGTCGTAGTTTCTAGAGTAACAAATTATTTTGATTTGAAGATATTGATATGCGGTGAAGATGAAAAACCAACTAATAAGACAACAAATGTTGTGTATAAGGAATTTTTTTAGAATCTATAATGATTAGTATTATACTTATGTGTAATTGTTAATAAGCTGATCCTCCTTATTTTGTTTATGTACGATTTAGTTGACGTGCGTTTAACGCACGGGTTAAAAAATCTAGTTAATGTTTAATGATGTTGATTTGGTAAAAAAAAAATTGTCAATATATCATTGTGAATTGTGCTAAGTTGGTAACCTCACATCTGTTTATTGTGTATTGCATTTATGTCCTTTTTTGTCTTGAATTTTCTGAACAAAATGGTTCCCCTTGTTTATTTTAACTCATAGCTTTGGACTGTTGCTATTATAGTTAGATAAAAAAAAAATTTGGCTTTTTATTTTTCTATTTTGCAGAATGACTAGTAGTTTTGGATTGTGCATTCACTATGGTGGGGGTTATTAGGATCAGTCCATTAAGGTACTATGATATGGGTTATGTGGGAAGCTTTACTAATATACCTTGTGAAAATTTTAACTTTTCTGCATTGCAAGAAATGATAAAGTCAAAAACCAGAAATTTAATTGATAAAATACACTACAAAATGCCATTTGAAAGCATGGAAGATGGGCTTAGGTTTGTATAGTGTGATGAGCATGTAAAGGATTTAGTTGAGATTGGTAGAGGTACCAAACAACTAATAAATATATATGTTGAGCATGATATTACTAAGGATGTAGATACTGATGTTGAACAAGACAATGCTGAAGAGCACAATGATAGTGATGATGAGAAAGATCCTGATTATATTTTGAGTGACAATGAAGAAGATGATGTGGCTAGTTTAGATCACATTAGTGAAAATGAAGATGAAGTCAGTTTTTTTGGGAGAAAATAATTGAAAATAGGAGAAAAATGATGCTACTTCCTCGATTATTGACCCACCAGATCATGCACCACCAATTGTTGACCCACTAGATCATGCACCACCATATGTTGAACCAACTAGGGCAACCACTCCAATTACTACCCATCCTATGCCAACAATAATCAATGATGATTTTATGGCAAATTAGGAATTTTGGTGGTGAGGTGGATAAAAGTGGGTACAATAGTGCGTATGTGGACTTCAGTGATCATGATTCTCCTCACTTTGATAGTGACAATGACATGGAAAATCTGAAGGTAACTTGACCTACTATCCAGTCTTTGACCCTACAACCAAATGGGACCACATGTCCCCTGTAAATGGAATAAGGTTTGTTAACATTGGCCAATTAAAACACTGTGTCATCTGTTATGCAACAAACAATGGATATGATTTAAAATTTGTCAAACTTGAGAAGAAGGCTGCTCTAGTTGCATGTAGCCACCCTCAATGTCATTAGAGGTTGTATATAGCATGATGCAAAAGGAGCAATCAATTCAAGTTAAATCGTTGAGAGATACACATAAGAGCCAAGTAAGTGGTGTGGGGCATACTTCTCAAGTCAGAGTTGTTGTGATAGTGTAGAGAATAATTTGGCTGAGTCCTTTAACTCTTACATCTTAGAAGCTAGGAGTAAGACAATAATTAGTATGTTGGAAGACATTTGGGTGGTTGTGATGGGTAGGTTGGTTGACAAAGCCAAAATGTTTATGACTCTTGATGATAATATTTGTCTTATAATAAGGAAGAAGTTGGAGGTTTTGAAATATAGATATAGGGATTTGAGTATTGACCATAATGGTCAACAACAATTTGAGGTAAAAAATGGAGCAGATGGATATTCAGTTGACTTGAAGGAGAGGGTATGCAGTTGTAGACTTTGCCAATAATTAGCAGAGGGATTCCTTGCAATCATGCAATATGTGCAGTTTATTTCATTGGAGATGACCCAGATAACTACATTAGTTTTTTTTATATATAAATTAATTAGTGATTTTATATTGAAATTGATCATTTTAATAAAGAGTCACTACGTGGCAGTAGTGGCTTCTATTAGTAGTAATTTTTTTTTACTAGGAAGAGCACTAAACCTTTTTTTTTATACTTACGTAACATGTAAAGACCAAAACTGTCATGTCTAAAAGCTTGACGCACCGGCATAGGAAGATCACTAATCTGCATAAAAGATATTTTAACATTCTGACTATGGCCCTCCGCAGCTAAACGATCAGCCACACCATTTTTTTCACGATAAACATGAAACACAGGAAAGTCACCTAATAAGCTCTTACACTCCCTTAAAATATAAACATATTTCCAGGGAGTTTTGTGATCGCCCCGAATCCCCAAGGCTGTAGCCTTGGAATCAACTTCAACAACCTGTCCCAACTCCCAAATGAAGTTCACGACATAAACACAACCCATCACGAAGAGCCAAAAGTTCAGCCCACATGTTGGTACCATTCCCATAAAAATGCGAAAAAGCTCTAATCATATTACCGTCACTGTCACATATCACACCACCACCAGTACACACATCATTGATAGCTGACCCATCTGTATTCAGCTTGATATGCCCGATTTGAGGAGGATCTCATTGTAACCAAGAGTGGATACGAACATCCACTTCAATAATAGGAAGACCGAAATGCTGGAAAATGCGATTATGTCTAGAACCAATACCCATCTTTAATTGGCTTGATCGAGAAAAACATATTCTGTAAATTATAAACCACTCTCGACAAAACTTCACTACCATGAACCGGAGTACTTTCAAAAACAGTCGAGCACCAAGCTTTCCATAATTCCCAACAAATGAAACAAATAATGCCCAATTGAAGAGCCCCCACCCGATTGCGACTAGTCATTCCAACAGCCCATATCTCCAATAAGTGTTGGAACGAAACATAATGACTAACTTTGTTAAATGGAGCAGCAACTTTATCCCATAAAAAACAAGCAGTTTCTAAGTTTAAAAATAAATGATGCAAGGATTCTCTATCATGACTAGAGACACAGCTAACACATTTAGACGCTAAACTGATATGTTTCCGATGGAGCAATAAATCTACTGGAAGAGCGCCATGAAAAAGACGCCACATGAAACCACTCACCTTTAACGGAATCCACGACTTCCAAATCTTTTGAGCCCAATCCAACTTGGGATGGGGGGGACGTATATAAAGCCATAAAGTCGAGGACGAAAACTGGCATGTGGTTAGAGCCCTCAAAACGGACCAGCGGGCCAGACCAACCCGCAAAACAGGCGGATTGGAAATTCTTTGGCCCAACCCAACCCACCTTGGGTTGCAGGGCGAGGCAAACCAACCCACCAAAGAGCGAGACGTCCATTGTTGAATGAAATGACATTGAACAGAAAATATTTAAATAGCCCAAGCTCAATCAGTCTTTGTTAAATAGCTGTCATAAAATATTTAAAGCTTGATTTGTTATGTTCAATGTCAGAAAATATTTAAATAGCCCAAGTGATGTCTTGACGGATGATTGGTATAATATATATAAGATGTGAAATTTGGCAGACCAACCCGCCCTGCCCCGTTTAACCCGCGGCCCGTTTGGCTCTAACCCAAAAAGCCCGCCTTTTGACAAGGTCATGTTTTTAAAACCCAACCCACCTTTTTAATATGGCGAGGTGGACCGACCCAACGGGTTTGACCCATTTTGACGGCTCTACATGTGGTAGTAAGTATACAAACTCTAGTATCCTCATACTCTGGATTGAGCACAATATTACGTAAAGTCTCATGATGCCCAACTGGAAGCATAGGAATAAAATCCTCCAATTGATCAATGGCCTTCATAACCTTCAGATTGGCATCTACCAGTCTCGGACTATTAAGGTATTCACCAAACCCGTTTTCTGTCCAAAATCGAACATCCCCTTTTACCAAAATACACCGAGCTAGAGTACTAATCTATCCTTGGCATTTGTTCCAGAATAGCTTTCCAAGCATGCGAGGATGAAACCAAATGAAAACCACCCCCAAGAACACCACACTTAGCATTAACAAACCTAACAAAAAGGCTATCCCCTTGTATAACCGACCACGCCAGCTTTGCATGTAGCGAGTCCATCACCTGATTCCAAGAGCATATACCTAGCCCACCTTCCTTAGTTGTGCGACACACAACCTCCCAAGGAATCCAATGCGCCTTGCGCTCACCAGCTAAATCCCAAAGAAAATTAGACACAACACGTTTGAGGCGAGCAATGACCACTTTAAGCATCTTAAGAGCGGTCAGGGAGAATATTGGAATGCTACTTAACACAGATTTTAACAAAACTATTTTAGCTCCAAACGACAGTAAATTCGCCTTCCAACCCCCAATACAGTTAGTGATTTTTGCTTCAATGTCTTCAAAATACACCTGCTTCACCCTCCCTTTAAACAACAGAATACCAAGATATTTGATCGGGAAATAATGTTGGGAACACCCAGACCACTGAGAAACCAGATTTCCTTTTCGACAAGAACATTTATTGGACGTATAAAAACCACTTTTTTGAAGGTTTATCAATTGGCCCGAAGCTGATTCATAATCTGAAACCATCTTTTTCAAAGACATAATCAACCGTTTGCTTACATTGGCAAACAGAAGCATATCATCAGCATAAAGAAGATGCAAAACTGTTATCCCACCTCGACCATGAGCATAAGGAAGAATCTTACCATCCGTAACAACCTGATTAAGATTAATAGACAAAACCTTCTGAGCCAGCACAAATAGAAACGGGGATAAAGGATCTCCCTGTCGGACTCCCCTAGAAGAATTAAAATAACCAAAAACTTCACCATTCACCCTAAACGAATACCATATGTTACTCACCAAATGATAAATTATATCACAACTATGATCATCCAATCCAAAAGCTTTCAATGCCCGAAGAAGAAAGGTCAATCCAACCTGTCATAAGCTTTGGACATATCTAATTTAAATACCACATTACCCCCACGAACCCTGTGATCAATTCGATGAATCAACTCATGAGCAAGAACTATGTTATCCTGAATAGTACGACCTTGCACAAAGCCAGAATGTTCTAAGGATGTAATATTAAGGAGTAAATTTACAATCCGAGTGGCCATAATACGGTAAATAATCTTGCAAGAAAAATTGCAAAGACTGATGGGTCGAAGATCACCCAAACCAATAGGGCGTGACCACAGAAGTAGAATAAATACCCCTATGAATCTGACTTCCCTGAAAAACTACTCGTACAAAGCACGGGTTACACATTAGTAACAATAACAAAAGTAGTAATAATAACAATAGTATCAACATTTTTTACTATAATAATAATAATAGGAGTAATTAATATTATTATTACCATATTATCACTCAATTATTACAATTTCATAAAACATAGAGAAATTAACTTCATTTTATAAAATAATTATTTGGGGATCTTGCAGACATGAATTTTTTCAAAAAGACTTTTGGTTTTATTTTTTGGTAATAATGATGTTGATGATGATGATAATAGTAATAATAATTAGGAAATACCACTTTTTTGACCACCGTATAAATTGAGGAAATCCAATTTGATCAACGATGTTTCATAACGATCAAATTAACCAACCAACTTTTAATTTGGTTGCAATGTCACCCTCGCCGTTTCATAAAAATCAAATTAACCAACCAACTTCTGTCAATATCTTCCTTCTATGATAATTTCTTGGTCCGATATTGGCAGAAGTTGGTTGGTTTATTTGGTCGTTATGAAACGACGAGGACGACATTGCAACCAAATTAAAAGTTGGTTGGTTAATTTGGTCGTTATGAAACTTCGTTGATCAAATTGGATTTTTCCAATTTGTACGGTGATCAAAAAGGTGGTATTCCCTAATAATTATTATTATTTATGAAAATCCAAATAAAAGAAAAATAAGTTTACAACTTAGAAGCCATAATAATGATACGTCACAAGTTGGACTAGATTTTGTGCTCATGTCTATGGTACGACGTTAATGTAGGATTTCATCGATGTATGGAGCGAACAGTATGCGAATAAATCAATATATGTTTTGATTTTGTAGGTGTCACATCAATTTACACTATACAAATAAAAGAGGACTAACCCAAAAACTAAAAACAAATTTTATTGGTTAAAATTTATGACTCATCACGTATCAAAAAGAGTTGGTGGTCCTGATCATCAGTCTCTCTATGCACCTCAAAGCTTAGTCGACTACTTATGATCATCCCACCCAACCTCTTCATCCGAGCTTATATCTAGTACCCCCATACATTATATACTTATAGATGTAAACCACTAAAAATTGATTTCCTCACTTTTGGCTTCTTCATAAAAGAAGATTGAATTCCTTCATAGATAGGGACGACAAAAGAAAGATGCAAAAACTACCAAGCTAGAGTCATTGACCGATCGAGAAATAATTTTCTTAAAACTTTTATCAAGATCAATTTTCTAGAAAACAAAGAATTTGAGAGAAAATCAGAATTGAAAATAGTGTTGCCCGAAAAATATGATCTTAGGCTTGGGAGATGACTCGATACACTTGGCTATTTTACCAATATCAGTATCAGCCACAGTGCTGCAATTGTATGACTGAAGTTTTTTGGTTCTATAGCAAGAGTACAAAACTTTCAAATAACAAACTGCATAATCAAAGTGGATACGGTTTCAACATGAATGAAAAAGGATGCAAAATCCAAGTTGTCATCTGTATATATCATTGTCTGTCTTCTCCCAATGTTGTTGAGAGAAATGAAGCGTTTCAAACACATCATAAGTGTGGTGAAACCTCGTCTTATAAATATTAGCCTCATTCCACATGATCATCTGTATAGTAACCCATAAACGAAGTGCCCATAAGTTCACTTTTTAAAAGTGTAAGGGTAAAATAGGCATGACCTATTTTATCTTGTTTTCACCTTTCTTAGTCAAAGAAGGATTTTATTTTTAGTATATAATTTTAGGTGTTAGACTTTGATTAGGATTCTTTTTTGTAGATTGATTTGGAAAATCTTTCAAAAGATTTAGACAACATGTTTTTGGTAACTAGATTTATGTATATTTATTGGTTATTTGAAGTATCATAGGCTGATTAGGAAAGACAATCTTGCTTGATCTTTTGCTAATCTCTTTCCTAGTAGGAGATTGTTTTTTTTTTCTATGCCGTGTTCCCAGGTCTGTTGCTTATATATGGAGGCGGGATTTTGTGGCTTCGGCGTGCAGAGAGTCTGGAAGAGAGAAGAATATAAGTGATAAACTTAGAAGCAATCTGGTAGAGTTTTTCGCAGCAGTTCATCCTTTCGAAGTGAAGCTGTTTGAAGCTTCAGAGAACACACCGTTCACAGCTTCATTAAATCTTTGAAGAACTGCATCTGTATTCTTTGCTTCTTTTTCTGTCTTTTGGAAGTAGATCTTCCTTCTTTCTTCCCACGTTTGGTTTAGGTTTTATGTGGGATTTTTGGTTCTCCAAGATCCTATATCTTGTGAGAATCTTTTGTTGATTGTTATTGTTAAGTGCAAAAAACAGTTTTGTTTTTAATATAATTTGTGTGGCCTTGAGGCTTGATCTACAAGTTTGATACTTGTAGATTGTTTTTGGTTAATTCTTGTCTTCAAGATCTGCTAGAAACTGTTTTCTATAAACTTCCGTTGCTACTACTATTTTTGCTATTAGTTGCTGTTTTCATTGTGACTGCCATTGTTGCAACAATCACTGCAACATTGGTATACACATTGACTCATATCGAGAATCCGTGGATATCGATGTCGACACGATCTTTGCAATTGTATATTGAAGTTTTTGGTTCTATAGCAAGAGTACAAAACTTTCAAATAACAAACTGCATAATCAAAGTGGATACGGTTTCAACATGAATGAAAAAGGATGCAAAATCCAAGTTGTCATCTGTATATATCATTGTCTGTCTTCTCCCAATGTTGTTGAGAGAAATGAAGCGTTTCAAACACATCATAAGTGTGGTGAAACCTCGTCTTATAAATATTAGCCTCGTTCCACATGATCATCTGTATAGTAACCCATAAACGAAGTGCCCATAAGTTCACTTTTTAAAAGAGAAAAAGAAAACTCGTCTTTCAATATTAGTGTTTATATATACATATCAAGGTAATGAAGAAAATTTCCCTGACATTTCCAGGGAATGTTTGAATTTGGAAAATCAAGAACAAAGGAATAAAGAGAATGAACAAATAAAATCTCATCAGCTAGCTAACTGATAACTTGCTATTGTGACTGATGTTTCCCAAAAGCTTGCCTAACAAGTTTTATTTTGAAAATGTATCAGCTTGTTTATTTCCTTAGAGAAGCAAACATGCTTTTTGTTTCTCTCATATTTGACACTTTCCATTTTGAGCTTTAGCTTTCCTTTTTTACATTATGAGAAATAGCATTAAAAGTTTTCTTTGAGACCCTTCTTTTTTGAATTTACTGCAACATTGAAGATTGAGCCTCTCCAAAGTCAAACAAAGCTCCAACTAGGGCCGGCAAAAGTTTCGTTTTTCCCGACCCGTCCCGACATTTCTCGATCCCGACAAATCTCAATCCCGATTTTGTCGGGATTTTTCCCGTCCTGACATATTTCGGGATGGTATTCGGGATAATTATCAATCCCGTCTGTAGACACCCTAATTTCGTACCCCTGGTATGTAACTCTGACATGAAATATCAAGACATGTTTAAACTTAACAAATGTCAAGTTACAGGAGTTAAAAATGCAAAAGGCAAAGCAGGATGCGCAAAACAGTAAAATGCAGGGGGCTAAAGCGTCAAAACTGAAAGTTGAATAGTGAATTTGTGGCCTTGCGGTGGCCACAAGCCCGGCCTCTGATGCACCGGACTTAACGCATTGTGCAATTTTCGAGCGGTTGTACAAAAAATCATGACGAGAGAAAAAATTTCAATGAATCCCTCCTTCAGCCTATAAATAGAAGGCTTGGGGCTCACTTTCAGACACTCCATAAAAACCGATAAAATTTCTCCACATAGCTGTTACGCTGAGAAAATAGAGAGCGAAGTGATATAGGGAGTGATCCTCCTATAAAGCCTCGAAACCCTGCTAAAACTCCGCCAAACCTAAAACCAACCGGTCAAAGTGATCCTTAACCCTTTAGTTAGGCATC
Source organism: Codonopsis lanceolata (assembly GCA_013146195.2). NCBI lineage: Eukaryota > Viridiplantae > Streptophyta > Magnoliopsida > Asterales > Campanulaceae > Codonopsis > Codonopsis lanceolata. Next base: position 96,167 of record JABEVN020000057.1, read on the forward strand.
CACCCTATTTTCCCGGTCCAAAAACCTCGGAAAGAGCCGTTACTCTGCCCGAGTAAAAAGGCCAAAACCACCAAAAATAAGCCTTTGTTCTTCCCAAATTCCGCCAGTAGCAAGCAAGCAAACACAAAAAATAAGCCGTTACTCTGCCCAAATCGCAGCAACATCAGCATAAAAAGTCTTCCTCTCTCGAGAAGGATAGAGCGAGCACTCCCCGCTCTAAAAGGTAATAGCCTTTAAGGGCGTTTATTTTATAAAAGTTATTTTCAAATCCGGCCCAATGTAGAAAATATAAGCCGTTGTGCTGCCCGGATTTAGTTACGAAATACCATGTAAAAGAGCCGTTATTATGGCCAAATATTTTTAAATATATTTGTAACTATCGTAAGGAGATGACTGCAAGTCCGTAAATAATGTAGCCGCGGATGTATTTGCTTTTATTTCCTGTCTTTTAATGTTTTGTTTATTTGCTAAATAAATATAACAAAAAGCATACTTTAGCCAAAAACCGTTTTTGAGACCGAAAGGGCGAGTTGGGTGCCTAGCACCTTCCCAACTCATAACTTAGCTTCCGAACCCGTTTTTGCAATCTCTGGTTTTTCTTTTTTGGTTTTTCTTTATTTCTTCCTTAAAATAAAGATGGCGACCCTATAAAACATTTTGGATCCAGTGGGGTGTCACAACATTCATTTCTTGCACTTTTCCGTTTTTCCTTCAAAAAGGAGAATGAGAATGAAAGGGTGATGCATTCCTATATCCTGGTATCCCCTAAACAAGGGATAACTTGATGTAGAAAACTCAAAGCATCCATAGTGATCTGAAATAGGCCATAAGGCTATTTTTATAAAATTCACAGTGGGGTCTCGCAACACTCCTTTCTTGCACTTTTCCGTTTTCCCCTAAAAAAAGGATAATGAGAATGAAAGGATGATGTATTCATATATCCTGGTATCCCCTAAAAAAGGGATAACTTGATTTATAAAACTCAAAGCTCCCATATTGGACCAAAAAATTTTGAAAGTTACCAAGACATATTCAAACACGCTATCTTAGACAGCGCTCCTATCGCACTTTTAATTTCATCTTCCCCTAAACAAGGGAGGATGGAATGAGAGCAGTGGTGTCCCGCATCCGCGCGTCTGCGCACCCACCTAAGGCACGGGACGCGGCATGATCGAGAACCCGGAACCTGGCGACTCTTTGGAGAAATTTTTATTTTAAATAAAAATGGAGGGCTAGACTCATAAAATAAAATAAAAAATTTCGTTTTTCTTTGTTTCTGGCTAAATTATGATTGTTATATTAATTTATGCATTTGAATATTGCATTTCTATACATCTGTGTCTATATTTGTGGATATGATCCTCCATCTTGCAGCAGTTTCGTTCTGATAACTGTTACAGGTATGTTTAAAAATATTTTAAAAAAATATATAAAATTTTCAATATATATATATATATATATATATATATATATATATATATATATATATATATATATATCATATATCATATATATATTTGCAATAAAATTCAGGGCAGCACAATATAAGGCCCGGGGCTTTATTTTTAATATTGCTTCATTTTCGGCTCTATATTATTATTTTGTTCTGTTTACTAATTTTTTTATTCCGCAAAATTTGTATGTATTTGCATTCATTCTGTCATTTTATTTTGGGGATATATGACAAATTTGTAATTAATAGAAATAGATAAATTCTCCGCTTTTCTTTCTATTTCTTAATGTGATGTGCTTGCTTGCTTGCGTTCAAACTAAAAAGCCGAGAAAATCCACGCATAACAGCAGGACAGGTCATATCTGTTTTTATTTTCTGTTTTTATACATGAAAAAAAAGATTTTACTTCTTTTTAGCTACCGCACACACGCGCACTGTGGGTTCCCATGAAATGCGCACGCGCCCCGCACGCCCTTGGATAGGGGTATGCGTACGTGCGGATGCGGGAACATCCACTGCTCTCGTTCCACCCTCCCTTGCTTAAGGGAAGACAAAATCAAAAGTACGAGAGGAGTGCTGTCAGAGTAGCGTGTTGAATACGTCTCGGTTGCCTTTAGTGGATTTTTGATCCAATATGGGAGCTTTGGGTTTTCTATGTCAAGTTATCCATTTTTTAAGGAGATACCAGGATATAGGAATGCATCACCCTTCCATTCTCATTCTCTCTTTCTTAGGGGAAAACGGGAAAGTGCAAGAAAGGAGTGTTGCGGCGCCCCCACTCCCACTATGGATTTTATGAAAATAGCCTTATGGCCTATTTCGGGTCACTATGGGTGCTTTGGGTTTTCTACGTCAAGTTATCCCTTTTTTAGGGAATACCAGGACATAGGAATACATCACTTTTCCATTTCCATTCTCCCTTTTTAGGGGAAAACGGAAAAGTGCAAGGAAAGATGTTGCGAGGCCCCACTAGATCCAAAATGTTTTAGAGTTGCCATCTTTATTTTGAGGAAGAAATAAAGCAAAACCAAAAAATAGAAAACCAGAGATAATAAAAACGGGTCCGGAGGCTAAGTTACGAGTTGGGAAGGTGCTAGACACCCAACTCGCCCTTCGATCTCAAAAGCGGTTTTTGGCTAAAGTATGCTTTTTGTTATATTTATTTAACAGATAAATAAAGCATTAACTGCCTACAAATACATCCATTGTCTACATTATTTACAGACTTGCAACTGTCTCTTTACAAATAATTACAGATATACTTGAAAATATTTGGTCATAATAATGGCTCTTTTTAATGCTATTTCCTAACTAAATCTGGGCAGCACAACTGCTTATATATTTACATTGGGCCGGATTGAAAATAACACTTTTACAAATAAATAAATTTAAAACTTACCTATTAACGGACTAGGGTGTGCTCGCTCTGTCCTTCAGGGAGAGGGAGTCTTTTTTTTGCTGTGTGTGTCGTGAAGTGTTGTGAAGATTCGGGCAGAGTGACTGCTTCCGAAAGTTACTTTTGGCCTCGGGATTTGGGCGGAGTAATTGCTTGTGTTTGGTTGTTTGTTGGCTTGAGGGAGGCAAAAATCGGGCAGAATAAAGGCTTATTTCTGGCTGATTTGGCCTATTAAATCGGGCAGAGCAACTTCTCTTTCCACGATTTTTGGACCGGGGAAATAGGGTGGAAATCTAGCTGGGGTGGGCTAAGGCTCATTTTGAACGATTGGTTTTGTGTTTGGAGGAGGTTTGGCAGGGTTTTGAGGCTTTGAGGAGATCACTCACTATCTCACTTCGCTCTCTATTTCTTCAGCGTAACGAGGACGCGAAGAGTTTTGCGAATGAATTGTGTGTCCTGAAGGTGAACCCCGAAGCTCTATTTATAGCCTGGAGTGGGGAGTCATCGGGAATTAAATTTCCTTCTTCCATGCTTCAACTGTTTGTACACAACGCCGAAGGAATTGCACAATGCGGCAACTGTACAGTGCTTTGTTGAGGAAGTGGGCGCCACCCATATTGAAACTTGGCTCCACTCCCACTTTGAGTGTGGGTGGCGCCAAGTTAGTGTAATTTGTTTCTTTTTTGACGCTTTGAACCCTGCATTTCACTCTTTTGCGCATCATGCTTTGTCCTTTTGCATTTTTGACCATGTAACTTGACATTTGTTAATGTTTTAACAGGTCTTGATATTTTATGACATGCTACATACTAGGGGTACGAAATTGGGGTGTCTACAGAGCCCCTCAATGATGGAGTCTACGGGTAACCCGCAGCTTACTGAGTAGACGAACATCGTTGATAAGAAATAGACTCCCAAATTTCGCGCAATTAATACGGGGGAGAGAGATGCAACAGATAGCAGTTATAATTCAACAGTTTATAATGTAAACCAAACCTCCATATCCTAGACTTTTTCAGTTGGTTATAACAGGTTATCGCAGTTTTTAAGCAGATATGCAAATTAAGTGCTCTGATGGTCGGACCTACTAATGTAGACTGCCTACGTATCCCTTAATAAAAGGAATCAGACCAAACGTAGTTCGGCCTAAGCTGAAACAAACAACCAACGAGGAAGTTGTGTCCTTTGGGTCAAAACCCATCCGAGAACACAAAAAAAAGATTTTCATGTTTTTCGAAAAGACATATTCGACCGGCCAAAAACCGTCGTCAAATACGGTATGAAGATTTTTGAGTTTTTCGAAAACCATATTTCAATCGGTCAATACCCGTCGTTGAAATACGTTAAGAGGCATTTTCAAAATTGTGTTCGCCCGGTCAATACCTGTCGTCAAACACGATAAAAAAAACTTTCAAATTTTCGAAAACTGTATTCGACCGATAAAAATCCGTCGTCGAATACGACAAAAGGAATTTTCTTCAAATTTTTCGAAAACTGTATCCAACCGATCAAAATCCGTCGTTGGATACGACAAGGAGATTCTTCTTTTCTCTTCTTCCTCTCTTTCCTTTTTTTGTTTGTTTTTGTTTTTATGCTTCTTCTTTTTTTTTTGAAATAAAACCTTTTGAAAAAGATTTTTCTTTTATTTTTGAAGGTAGAATAAGTAAACTTTACCTTTCTTACCTTTTCATGCTTTGACTGCTGCTGCTGGTTCAACTGATTTGGCTATTTCTGCAATTCTGGCTCTTTCATGCTGGGGATCTCTCTCTCTCTCTCTTTTTCTTTTTTTTTCTCTTTTTTTTTGCTTGCCATTTTTTTTCATGCTTTATTTATTTTCTTTTTCTTTTCTTCTTTTGTTTTTGTTTTTTTTCAAAACTTGAAAAAGTTTTATTCTTGAAGGTAGAATAGAAATACTTTACATTTCTTACCTTTTCACATTTCAGTTGCTGCTGCTGATTCAGCTGATCTTGATATTTCTGCCACTTTTGCTTCTTCAAGTTGGGGACTTTTTTTTCTTTTTCTTTGTTGAAATTTCTCCCCTGGTTCGGTTCGGTTGGCTATTTACGCATTAAAGCTCTTTCATCTTTGGGGATCTCTCTCTCTCTTTTTCTTTTTTTTTCTCTTTTTTTTTGCTTGCCATTTTTTTTTTTGCATGCTTTATTTATTTTCTTTTTCTTTTCTTCTTTTGTTTTTGTTTTTTTTTTTCAAAACTTGAAAAAGTTTTATTCTTGAAGGTAGAATAGGAATACTTTACCTTTCTTACCTTTTCACATTTCAGTTGCTGCTGCTGATTCAGCTGATCTTGATATTTCTGCCACTTTTGCTTCTTCAAGTTGGGGACTTTTTTTTTTGCTGCAGTTCCAGCTTTTGTTGGAAATTTCTCCCCTTTCTGCCGCTGCATTTTCGGCCTTAGCTGGAAAATCTTTCTTTATGCTGCTGCATTTTCTTTTCTTTTTGCTGTTCTTTCTAACCTTGGCTAAAAATTTTCCTCTTTTGCTGTTGCATTTTCCGGTTCCAGCTGGAATTTCCTTTTCTTTTTGCTGCTGCATTTTCTTTTTTGCTGCATTTTCTAGCTTTGGCCGAAAATTTCTTCCTTTCCTGCCACATTTTCTTTTGTTGCATGCGCGCATTTTCCGCATTTTCTTCATTTTGCATGCATTTTTTCCTCTTTCTTTCTTTTTTTTCTTTTTTTACTCCTTTTTCTTTCTTTTGCATTTTTTTTATTTGCACTTTACTTTTTTTTTGTTTTTTTTATGCATGCATGTATATATTTTCTTGCTTGCATCTCTTCTTTTGCATGAATTTTTTTTCTATTTTTTTACGATTTGCGACATTTTTTTTTGTTGCTAAAATGCAGCTATTCAGGCACTAAATGCAAATGATAAATGGCTAATGCATACATATATTATTTTATTTGTGCAAATGCGACATAGAAAACTTATGGGATGCTTGCTAATATGATGCATGAGCATTTTTATTTTATCATGGATGCGAAGATGCAAAAATACGGTATATACTTTTAAATGCAAAATAAACACTTTTTATGATGCCTAAAATGCCAAAATACATGCAAAAAGATGCATTTTTTTAATGGGATGCTAAAGATGCAAATTAAAATTTTGAGAATGCTAAAATGCGATAAAGATTATTATTTTCTTCTTAGATACCCGAAAAAAATTAATGTACAAATGCATTTTTTTTATTTTCTTTATTTTATGATGATACCGAGAATGCAATTAAAATTTTTCGAATGCTAAAATGCAATACATATATATTTTTATTGTCGTGATGCCAAAATATATTTCAAATGCTAAAAGATGCGTTTTTTTTTACATGCAAAATGATGTTTTTTTTTATTGATTGATGCATATATAATTTTCTTGGAGACCGATATCTCTCTGTTTTTTTATGCAAGAATTTATACAAATATTTATTATGCAATGCAATACCATTTTATATGATGCAATAAATTAAAAATGCAGACTCAAAATACACGCACAAAGTAAAGCTAGATCAATTATCTAGGGGTAATAGCACGCTGTAGCTTTAGAAAAAGGATTTTAGAAAAATACACCTTCGGGCTCGAGCGGGCTGTTCTGATGATCTATGGGGAGGAAAAGGCGGCTGCCTCTTCCTGTGCTGGAATTTTTGCAATTGTCGCAAGGCTATTCTTATAGCTTTTCCATTTTCTTTGCGATCAGACAGAGCAGCAGACGATGATTGGAGCCGAAATATCAGGATACCAGGCAGCACAGCTATCCAGGATAATGGGGATGCTGATGACGGAGAAGGAGATACTTCCGGCGGCTCTTATGCTGATGAGAACGAGCTTCCAACTGCCTCGAGAAGGGGGATATGGGCAGTGGGCGGGCCGCAGACATTGATGGACCACCTTGGGGCTTAAGCTGCAAAAGAGGGATAGTTTTGGGGGAACAAGTGGGGTAGAGGCAATGATAGATATGTACAGGCATAATGTAAATGTCTTAATAAAAATTCCTAAGTTGCACCTTAGGATATGTAATATTATGTTTTAGTGTTTTAATGCGAGCTTTTGTCGTGGTTTTTCTGTTTCTTTTGTCAGTCGAGCCCCTTGCATGCTGAAGACCAGAGGTAGGACGTCGAGGATTCAAATAGTGCCTTCCCTCTCCTTTTTCTCCTGATTTTTCATTCATTTTTTTTATGCTCTAACTTTTGTCTAGGCCGCCCTTTCGGGTTTTCAACCTAGCGAGCCCTTATTTCTCCTTTTTGTTTTTTTTATTATTATGCTATAATTTTTACCTAGGTTGCCCTTTCGGGATTTCAACTTAGCGAGCCCTTATTTCTCCTTTTTATTGTTTTTTTTAAATTTTTTATTTTGCTCTAACTTTTGCCTAGGCCGCCCTTTCAGGTTTTCAACCGAGCGAGCTGGAGAGGGAAGTACTTGCCGGATAGATTGTCTTAGGCATAATACCTTTTGAGCTTGAAGAGGTTGAAGGGCTGAACAAGGTCTTCTCCTTATTGGTTTGTGAGAAGTACGGCACTTCCTGATCGGATTTCTTTAACAACATATGGTCTCATCCATGGAGATTTCCATTTTCCCCTAGTATCAACATAACTAGGGGGTTTTTCTCGAAGTACGAGATCTCCGACTTGGATGTCACGGCTTTTGACTTTTTTGTTGAATGCCCGGGCTATGCGCCTTTGATATGTCCGGGTATGTTCTAGGGCTAGTAAACGTCGTTCGTCGATTAGGGCTAACTCTTCAAATCGCCCTTTGACCCAGTCAATTTCTGTTATGCCAGATTCCATCATCACTCTTAATGATGGTATTTCAACTTCAATAGGCAGCACTGCCTCCATGCCATATGCTAGAGAATAGGGGGTAGCCCCAGTGGGTGTACGTACCGAGGTGCGATAGCCCCAAAGGGCTAGCGGAAATTTTTCTGGCCAGTCTCTTCCCGTGTTAACCATTTTCCTGATAATGTTTTCCAGTGTCTTGTTGGCTGCTTCAACGGCACCGTTGGCTTGCGGCCGGTAGGGGGAGGATTTATGTCTTTGGATTTTGAACTCGTCGAGTAGACGATTCACGTCCCCTTCAAAATGCGTGCCGTTGTCGGAGATTATCTTGAAAGGCACTCCATAGCGATATATAATGTTGGTCCGGATGAATTCGGACACCTTTCGGGCATTCATGATTTTGTAGGAAGAGGCTTCCACCCACTTTGTAAAGTAGTCGACAGCTGCTAGGACGTATTCATGGCCATTGGATCCCTTCGGGTGAATTTGGCCTATAACGTCGATTCCCCATGTTGAGAAGGGCCAGGGGGCTGTGGAGTTGTATAGGATGTGCGGGGGCATGTGCTGCAGATTTGTAAAACGTTGACACTTGTCGCAATGTCGCACCCACCGAATGCAATCGGTTTCAAGCGTGCTCCAATAGTACCCTTGCCGGATAACTTTCTTGGATAGCATATGGCCGTTCATGTGGGGTCCGCAGGTACCACCGTGGAGTTGGTCCATGATTTGCTCAGCTTTGGCCTGATCGACGCATAAAAGATTGAGGCCTTGATAGTGCCTTTTATATAGGCTCCCACCGCTGAATACAAATTGCGATACCCACCTTCGCAAGGAGACTTTCCCTTTTTTGTCTAGGCCAGGGGGTAGATTCCTTTCTGAAGCAGATTTAGGATATCAACATACCAGGGCTCGTGATCTACTTCAGGGATTGCATTAATTTTGAAGCAGTATGCCAGTGTGACCTTCTTCCTGACTACAAAGGGTTGGACTTGGGTTTCTGTGGGAATTTGGACTAATGATGCTAGGGTGGCCAGTGCATCGGCAAATTGATTTCTATCCCGCGGTAAGTAGTGGAATGAGATAAAATCAAACCGAGCGGCAAGTGCTGTTAATTTGGCATGATAGAGCTGCAGCCGAGGATCTTAGGTCTTCCATTTTCCTCCAACTTGGTTTATGATCAGAGCTGAGTCTCCATAGACTTCGAGATTTTTGGCTCCTCTTTGGAGAGCTTCTTCTAGACTGGCAATACAAGCTTCGTACTCAGCTGTATTGTTTGAGCACTCGAACTCCAACCTTATGGCTAGTGGAGTGTGAGAATCAGCCGGATCAATTAGCAAGATTCCAATGCCAAAACCTCTTTTATTTGCGACTCTGTCAAAGAACATCTGCCAGTCGATGTCGTGGTCAGTGATTTCCAGGACACCTTCGTCTGGGAAGCTGGGCTCAATCGCATCTTCGGTTTTTAGAGGTAGATCGGCTAAGTGGTCTTCAATTACGCTGCCTTTGATAGATTTGAGTGTGACATAAGTTATGTCAAACTCGTTGAGAAGAAAGGACCACTTAGCCAGTCGGCTGGAAAGTGATGGCTTGCCGAAGATGTACTTTATAGGGTCCATCCTGGATATGAGCTTGATGGATCGCCCTTGTAGATAAGTTTTGAGCCTTTGAGTTGTCCAAACTAGGCCGGTGCAGCTTTTCTCTAATGCTGAATAATTCAGCTCGCTTCCTTGCAGTTTCCTACTTATGAAGTATATGACATTTTTGATATAGGAATCTTCATTTTCTTGGGCGAGCATAGCACTGACATATCTGTGACGGTTAGGTATATGAGGAGAGGTTTATGGGTATGGGGTGGAGCTAGCACAGGGGGATTGGTAAGGTAGGCTTTTATTTTTTCGAAGGCTAGCTGGCATTTCTCGTCCCAGACTTGGTCAGTATTTTTCTTTAGGAGTTTGAAGAGGGGCCCACATGTGGTTGTCAGCTGTCTGATGGAGCGGTTGATAAACTGCAGTCGGCCTAGGAAGCCTTTGACTTCTGTTTGAGTTTTTGGCTGCGGCATCTCTATGATGGCTTTGATCTTGGCTGGTTCGATCTCGATGCCCTGCTCGGTCACTAAGAATCCCAAGACCTTGCCTTTGGTGACCCCAAATGTGCATTTGGTGGGGTTAAGTTTCATTTGGTGCTTCCTTAACCTTTCGAAGAATTTTCGAAGGTCTTTGATATGAGCTGGACTGCACGATCATGTCGTCGACATAGACCTCCATTTATTTATGGATCATGTTATGGAAGAGGGTGGTGGCAGCCCTTTGATAAGTAGCCCCAGCATTTTTGAGTCCAAACGGCATGACAGTGTAGCAGTAGATCCCCCAAGGAGTGGTGAATGAGGTTTTTTCTTGGTCCTCTGCTGCCATTTTAATTTGATTGTAGCCCAGCATGCCGTCGACGAAGGATCTGATTTTGTGAGCAGCAACGGCGTCTACCACAATATCAATATTGGGTGGCGGGAAGTCATCTTTGGGCGATGCCTTGTTGAGGTCGCGAAAGTCTACGCAGATCCGAACCTTCCCGTTGGGCTTGGGAACAGTCACTATGTTGGACAGCCAGATCAGGTATTCTACTACCCGAATGAAATTGACGTGGAGCTGCTTCATAATTTCTTCTTTGACTTGCAGTGACCATTCTGGTTTGATTCGGCGGAGCTTTTGCTTAATTGGCCGAGCATCCGGATATATGGGGATCCGATGTTCGACTATTGCTGGGTCCAGCCCTGGCATATCTTCATAGGACCAGGCGAAGATATCTACGAACTCTTTGATTTCTTTGATTTGATTGTTCAGCCCCAGATTGATTATGAATAAGTCTTCAGCTGCTGCTGATGAATGATGTTGTTCCTGTTGCTCAACTGACTTTACAAGCTCAAGCAAATAATTTTTATCTTTTGGGTCCATTTCATCAAACGACTCATTATTATGATTATTTAATGTGTCTTTTAATGTAGGTGCAACTAAGGAATAAGCAAAGACATTCAAATTATCATTAATAGCAAACTGCACAGGGTTTATTACATTATTGAGGACCTGGGGTTTGAGATCCTCAACTCTAGGGAGCAGATCGGTAGATGAGCAATCTGTAAAGCTAGGGGAAGAAGTAGGGATAGTATATCCGAAGCGGTCCACCAGGTCTGCGGGAGTCAAGAGCGGGCCGGTCGTAGTATACCAATTCTGCAGAGGCTTAGCAGTAATAAGCTCAAACTCAGCAGGGAGCTTTTCATCATCAGTGCCTCCGTCTATCATACCCAAGACGCTGTCTCTCCGGTTATTCAGAAGTTTGAGCATCATGTTTTAAATGCTTTCCATGTCGGCCTCCATTTTGGTGGCTGGGGGAGTCGGGTTTTGGTATATTCTGGTAAGATTAGGGAAGGCTGGGTTAATTTTTGGCTGAGGTATCGGGTAAGGATTTTGGGTTGGCGGATTTTGGGCAGGATGAAGATTTTGGGTAGGATAGGGATTTTGGGCAGAATAAGGATTTTGGGCTGGATATGGATTTTGGGCAGGATATAGATTCTAGGCAGGATAGGGATTTTGGGCTGAATAGGGATTTTGGGCAGAATAAGGATTCTGGGCAGGATATGGATTCTGGGCAGGATATGGATTCTGGGCAGGATAAGGATTTTAGGCAGGATAAAGATTTTGGGCTGGATAAAGATTTTGGGCAGAATAGAGATTTTGGGCAGGATAGGGATTTTGGGCAGTATAAGCTGGTGGATTCTGGGCAATATAAGCTGGTGGATTTTGGGCAGTATAAGCTGGTGGATTCTGGGCAATATAAGCTGGTGGATTTTGGGTAGTATAAGCTGGTGGATTTTGGGCAGTATAAGCTGGTGGATTCTGGGTTGGTGGATTATTGACGGTTTCGACTGGGTAGCCGGGATCATTGGAAGGCAAGTAGGTAGTAATTTGGCCTGACGGGTTATGGCTTTGTAGGTCCATATGTGGGCTGTTCTGGAGCGGGTTGGTTATGGGAAAAGGGAGGTCATTTGGAATCTGGGGAATATTGGTGTTTGGGAAAGGATGTGGAAGATAGGATGGGTAAGGATTGATATTTGGGTAGCATGGACTTGGTAGAGGATTAGGATTTGGGGTAATGGCAGTATTTGGTGGGTTAGTGTTTGGCTGGGAAATTGTGTTTGGAGGCATATATGAGGTTGATGCTTCTTGAAGGACTGCAGGGGAAGAGATTACCTCACCACTGGATTTTAAGCTTTGTATCAGATTAGCCATTTGGCTCATTATATGATCAGCCTGTGCACCCAAATTTTGGTCTAGCCACCGCTGCATTGCTGGAGTCGGAGCATACCCCGGAGCCCCTGTATCTATACCCATAGCGGACTGCTCACTTTCTGTTGCCATACTGTCTGCATATGTACCCTCTGAACTGATTCTGCCCTTATCCGATCTGTTTCTGATACCCTCTGGTCTGATTTCTGCACTCGTTTCCCGTATCAACCGGCTAGTACTATCTCTGCCTTTCCAAATTCGTGCCAGGTCTCTGAGGAAAATGGGTTTAGAGGTATCAGAAGGCTGGTTGAAGGCTTTCTAGGCTTAGAGTACATCGTGTCTTTACTAGTATATTTTATTATCATCTATTTTCCCTACAAATTGATCGGATAAGCACCTGCTTAATTTTGACAGTCTCAGGACTTTCCTGGAACAGTGGATTCCTTCTCCAGAGTATAGGACCAACGTATTCCACCTGCCTTTCGACTCCCCGAGATCGGACTGATCCCAGGCGAAGGGCCTATACTCTTTTCGGGATCCACCATTCGAAATGGTCTAGGTCGAGCATCAGAGAATAATAAATCAGCCCCTGTGTATTTACTTTTTTCTTGACTTGCGCATATTTTTTTTTTACTTGCGCGCATTTTTTTTTTTGACTTGCACACACATTTTTTTTTGCGAGGCTGACATATGATTCAAAATGCAAAAACCGATCGGTCTTTAAAGTGTCCTGAGAATCTATATGCAATCTAACGTTGGCTTATGTAGGGGGTAGGCTGGCCATGGTGTAGGGTAGCAGTTCGGAATATATTTATATGCATGTGCGCGTGTGTGCGGCATCTAAAAAGCAGTAAAATCTTTTTTTTCAGATATAGAAATAGAAAATAAAACATATATGACATGTCTTGCTGTTATTTGTTGATTTTCTCGGCTTTTTAGTTTGAGCGCGAGCAAGCAAGCATATCATTCCAAAAAATAGAAAGAAAAGTGGGGAATCTATCTATTCCTATTAATTACAAATAGGTCATATATCCCCAAAATAAAATGACAGAATGATTGCAAATATGTATTTTGCGGAATAAAAATAAAGCAGAATAAAATAATAGTACAGGGCCGAAAATGAAGCAATATTAAAAATAAAGCCCGGACCCCTTTGTTGTGCTGCCCGGAAATTATTGCACATAAAATATTGCATATATATCTTCTTCTTTTTTTGCTATTTTTTTTAAATACGAATATTTTTAAGTATATCCATAACAGTGATTGGAATGAAACTGCTGCAAGATGGAGGATCATATCCACAAATATGTACACGGATGTTATAGGAACGCAATATTCAAATGCATAAATTAATATAACAAGCATACTTTAGCCAGAAACAAAAGAAAAAAAGTTTTAGTTCTTGAGTCTAGCCCTCCATTTTTATTTAAAATACAAACGATCTCCCAGTGAGTCACCACTTGTGGGTTCAGGAAATGCGCCCGCGCCCCGCGCGCCCTTGGATACGGGTGCGCGTACGTGCGGATGCGGGGACATCCACTGCTCTCGTTCCACCCTCCCTTGTTTAGGGGAAGATGAAATAAAAAATGCGAGAGGAGTGCTGTCAGAGTAGCGTGTTGAATACGTCTCGATTGCCTTTAGTGGATTTTTGATCCAATACGGGAGCTTTGGGTTTTCTATGTCAAGTTATCCCCTTTTTAGGGGATATCAGGATATAGGAATGTATCACCCTTCCATTCTCATTCTCCCTTTTTTAGGTGAAAACGGGAAAGTGCAAGAAAGGAGTGTTGCGGCGCCCCCACCCCCACTATGGATTTTATGAAAATAGCCTTATGGCCTATTTCGGGTCACTATGGGTGCTTTGGGTTTTCTACGTCAAGTTATCCCTTTTTTAGGGGATACCAGGGCATAGGAATACATCACCTTTCCATTTCCATTCTCCTTTTTTTAGGGGAAAACGGAAAAGTGCAAGGAAAGATGTTGCGAGGCCCCACTAGATCCAAAATGTTTTAGAGTCGTCATCTTTATTTTGAGGAAGAAATAAAGCAAAACCAAAAATAGAAAACCGAGAGATAATAAAACGGGTCCGGAGGCTAAGTTACTGGGGAAGGTGCTAGGCACCCAACTCGCCCTTTCGGTCTCAAAACAGTTTTTGGCTAAAGTATGCTTTTTGTTATATTTATTTAACAGATAAATAAAGCATTAACTGCCTACAAATATATCCATTGTCTACATTATTTACAGACTTGCAACTGTCTCTTTACAAATAATTACATATATACTTGAAAATATTTGGCCATAATAATGGCTCTTTTTAATGCTATTTCCTAACTAAATCCGGGCAGCACAACTGCTTATATATTTATATTGGGCCGGATTGAAAATAACACTTTTACAAATAAACAAATTTAAAACTTACCTATTAACGGACTAGGGTGTGCTCGCTCTATCCTTCAGGGAGAGGGAGTTTTTTTTTTTTGCTATGTGTGACGTGAAGTGTTGTGAAGATTCGGGCAGAGTGACTGCTTCCGAAAGTTACTTTTGGTCTCGGGATTTGGGCGGAATGCTTGCTTGTGTTTGGTTGTTTGTTGGCTTGAGGGAGGCAAAAATCGGGCAGAATAAAGGCTTATTTCTTGCTGATTTGGCCTTTTAAATCGGGCAGAGCAACTGCTCTTTCCACAATTTTTGGACCGGGGAAATAGGGTGGAAACCTAGTTGGGTGGCTAAGGCTCACTTTGACCAGTTGGTTTTGTGTTTGGAGGAGGTTTGGCAGGGTTTTGAGGCTTTGAGGAGATCACTCACTATCTCACTTCGCTCTCTATTTCTTCAACAACGAGGGCCAGCGAGAGAGTTTTCTTGGATGAATTGTGTGTCCTGAAGGTGAACCCCGAAGCTCTATTTATAGCATGGAGTGGGGAGTCATCGGGAATTAAATTTCCTTCTTACATGCTTCAACTGGTTGTACACAACGCCGAAGGAATTGCACAATGCGGCAACTTTACAGTGCTTTGTTGAGGAAGTGGGCGCCACCCACATTGAAACTTGGCTCCACTCCCACTTTGAGTATGGGTGGCGCCAAGTTAGTGTAATTTGTTTCTTTTTTGACGCTTTGAACCCTGCATTTCACTCTTTTGCGCATCCTGCTTTGTCCTTTTGCATTTTTGACCTTGTAACAGCACATTTGTTAATGTTTTAACAGGTCTTGATATTTTATGCCATGCTACATACCAGGGGTACGAAATTGGGGTGTCTACAGAGCCCCTCAACGATGGAGTCTACGGGTAACCCGTAGCTTACTGAGTAGACGAACATCGTTGATAAGAAATAGGCTCTCAAATTTCGCGCAATTAATACGGGGGAGAGAGATGCAACAGGTAGCAGTTATAATGCAACAATTTATAATGTAAACCAAACCTCCATATCCTACTCCTTCTCTCATTTCTTCTGGCCTGACCATCGTTATCGATGTGCACTCTATCATCTCTTCTTAATCTTCCCCCGAGCAAAATGGGCCCTGTCAACTTCTACCCCTCCATTTTCTATATCATCACTGTGAGTTCCTCCATGACATTGTTGTCGTCTCCCAAAACCTCTAACTATTCTGCTGAAAATCCTTTACTTTCCATCTCTCGCAATATCAATGCACGTTCTCTGTTCAGAAACCATTGTAGCACTTCCTCAACCGCTAATATGCTCAAAACAATGGGTTCATTGCGCAAGTTTGTGATCGATACTTCTTTTTCCTGATTGGGACCTGATTTGCTCCACCATCTTTGGGCTCAAACCCATTAGGTCTCATAATTCTCTTGATTATTAAAACTGGATTGAAAAGGCCCAGATGTTTTACCGTTCATCACTTCAGCCTCCAGCCTAGATCCTTCATTTCTCGAGAAGCCCTCTCCTTTGTCCTCTTGCATTGGGCTTTCCCTCCATTCATTGGATTATTCATCCCATCTTTGTCTTCTAACTGGCTTGAATTATTAAATCCCTCATCTTGAGCGACGTCGTCTATTGTTTCTGGCCTATTAAGATATCCCTCCTGTGTGATGTTGTTAGAGACTTCCGAAGCGCATGAACTCTTGACATGAATCATCTCTGCAACAGGTTTTGCACCAACGCACTTTTAAGCCATAAGTTGGAGTCTTTTTCTTTTATTCATATCCATTCATGTTAGTGTGTAGTTTTTGGCTTCACCTAAAATTATTACCATATACCGAGGACATCAAATCATTATGAACTTCTATCTGATGAACATGTTGTGTCCTAGATGAATGTGTTATTTATTTATGTAGACTACCCTTATTTTTTCTTGAACATGTTGAGTCCTAGATGCTCCTTATTAAACTGATCTAGTACATCTTTGGTTTCCCCCATTGTTTATATTGTTCATGTATATGGTGTTACGGATTAACAAACACTTCCCTTTATTGCTTTCATTAACAAGAAAATTTTGTTTTACGGTGAATGTAAAACAAAATTTTATAAAGTTCATATCTAAACCAATATTAGGACTTGAAATGACTAGAGCTAGCGACTCTTTGCATATCTTTCGTTGCTTTTAAGTTGTTACATTTCGTCAAACACTTCCCCGTTGTTTCTTTTAATACCATTAGCTTGTGTCCATAGTTAGTTGAACGAATATAGTAACTCGTTAGGCCTCTTCTCATCCTCTCCGTTATTGATTTGTCCTCCGGTAATTTCCCTCTCAAGAATTCTTGTGATATTGAATTTTATTAGGGTTCGTGCAAATTTTGGTATTTATGATCGATTTAATTTGGAACTTATGTGGGCGTATGTGTGTGGTTGATTTATGGTAATCTCTCTCTCTCTCTCTCTTTCTTCAAAGCTCATTTTTTACACTAGCATTTCGTCAAGGGAGATATCATCATCGAGTCCCAAGAGCGTTAAATAGCCAATTTGATGCATTGTATTAAGAGCCTCTAGCCTCAAATATATAAGATGTGTTTGACATTCCCCATTCTCCCTCCCTCTAAACACACCCCAATCAATGATTTTATGTTGGTCGAAGTTTCACATTCCTTGGTATTTAATTATCTTTACACCCTCCGGCTGAAATGGTATGATAACCACTGTTTTGGCTCACTACCGACTATTTTCTTGAATTTTTCCTTTCTCTTTCAATTATCTTGGTTATCTTTTCTTATAGTATCGATTACTTGATTTTCTTTTCTTATCTTTATTTTTCCTTTTACTTTCTTCCATTGTCTTAATTTTTCTTTCTTTTCATTTCTTGATATTTTTTTACTTTTCTTTCCTTGGTTTCCTTTCCATTTTTTGTCGATTTTTTTTTAAATTCTCTATTTTCCTGATTTATTTCCTTTCTTTTTGTTTCTTGATTTATTTTCTTTAGTTTTAGATATTCTTAATTTCCTTTTCGTTTCTTTTTTTTTTCCTTCGTTTTTTTTCTATTTTCTTAAATTTTCTACTTTTCATTGGGTTTTTAATGATTTTTTTCTTTTCATTTTTTCTTAATTTTTGTTTCTTGATTTTGTTTCTTTAATTTTCCTTTCGCCATTTGTTTTTTAATTTTCTTGCCCTTTGCTTCTCGATTATTTTTTCTTATTTTCTTGATTTATACTTGATTTTCTTTTCATGATATTTTCCTTTATTTTCTACTTCCTAAATTTTGTTTTGTTTTCTTCTTCTTTTCATCTATCTTCTTTTCTTTTCTTTTCATGGTTTTATTTTCTTTCTTTTCATGATTTTCTTAAGTTTTTGTTACATTTCTTTATATTCTTTATATTATTCAGTTCCTACATTTTCTTGATTTCTTTTCTCTTTGTTGATTTTCTTTTCTTCTCATAGCGTGATTTTCTTAATTTTTTTGTTCTTTGTATTTTTTGATATTTTTCGTTAATATTTTTTTGTATATTTTTTAAAATCTTTTTTTCAATTCTTCATTCTGTATTATCATTAATCTTTTTACCAGTACGCATAATACCCACACTGCACCTTACAACACTTATGAACGAGACTTTACGAAAAATTTTCCCTTCATTAAAGGGTGGTAGTCGTGTAAATTAGATGGGACTGGTGGTGCAGGTGGACTCGGTGTCAATCAATTCCCCAACAAAAAAGAAGGTGAAACAACCTTGTTCTAAGCCAAGCTTGGCACTGGCCGATAAGAGTGTAGTCGGCTTTGGGCTAGGCTTGATGGACTGAAGCAAGGGAAGCCCCGATAGAGGGTAGCTCAACAATGCAAAAAAAAAAAAAAGGTGGGCCGGTCCACTTTTTAAAATTTATAACCCCTCTAGTCCACTTTTTTTTTTCAGCCGGAAATGGACACTTTTGAGTACAAAATGACTGCGATACCCTTAATGAGCCTGACGAGCTACGTTTTTGTATCGCGGTTCAAAAATATCGGGTTAAATTTATGAATCGCGGTGCAATTAAACTATTGAACCGCGGTACAAAAATTAATGCAATGAAATTTATGAACCACGATTCAAAATAGATTAGGAAATTAAACTTTGAACCGCGGTGCAAAAATTAACGTAATGAAATTTATGAACTGCGATTCAAAAATAGATTAGGAAATTAAACTGAGCCACGGTGCAAAAATAGACTGTGAACCGTAGGTCGATCCCCGTTTCGTTGCGCACAATCGTGATTTTCTAATCCAAAGTATATTGTCGGAGCTGTTGAAGAAGACGATGACATTTTTGGAATAATATTTCGAAAAGTGGTCTTTTGAGGTTGAAAAAATGAATGATGTATGGTTAATTAGGCTTATAGAATGGATCACCATTCTAGGATATTATGAAGAGTGTATCCTCAATCTGCGACACATAGAAACTATTTAGATACTCTCGTAGCATAGTGGATTGTAACTATGATACGATCCCATTCTTTTGAACTTGTTAAGGTTGAGTTATGAATATCATGTGATTTGTGATGGTTTGGGGTTATGGAATAGACTACCGCTCTTACAAGACTTTGATAAGTGTACTCTTGACACTCGACGATCCTACCATTGAAGTGGCCTCGGGGTACTATGTGATTTGTTACTTGCTATTTATGAATTTAGCCTAGTTACTTGTTAGAGATGAATTTTCTAC
Organism: Codonopsis lanceolata; assembly: GCA_013146195.2. Lineage (NCBI taxonomy): Eukaryota > Viridiplantae > Streptophyta > Magnoliopsida > Asterales > Campanulaceae > Codonopsis > Codonopsis lanceolata. Next base: position 115,148 of record JABEVN020000057.1, read on the forward strand.
ACCTATTGATAGTATGACTCGAAAGCATAATTATACTATTCGTTAAAATTGGAATTCTCTATGCTTATTTGTTTATATGACTTATGATAGCGTATGACGTGGAATTGCTTGAAGTTTGATTTGTTCTTGAATGCCGTAAGGTTTCAATGATATTGTTTTTGTTAGCTTGGACTGAGCTAAGGTTTATTGAGACTCTTATAGCCTTCACTTTACTACACTCCTTTTGAATCAAGAACCTAGTTATCATTGGATGGGAACATAGAAGGGGGTTAGAATTGCATATAACAATTATACCCTAATTGGATGAAACTGTAGTAAAGACTCGACGGACTCGAGTTTAAGGAACTATTGAACATTGAGTATCATATTCATTCCCTACCACGTTTAGAGTTCGATTGGACTTGTTTACTAGATTTTGAACTATTGTTGATTTAAGTGTACTTGACGTGAAACTTGTGATTTCAAGACTCATTGAAAGCTCCTTACGTGATTTCGTGATTATAGCAATGATATGAAAATCATGTAAACAACTACTTGTGCATTTCATATACGTCCAATTGGCATCATTTGAGTTTGTTAGTTGATGGTGGGACGATGCATCGTCTTAACGAATTATGAGATTCGTAATGGATATGGATCGTCGTACTGGATACCGCACACACCCCTCCTCCTGTGGGCCGCATTGGAAAGTAGCCCCTTTGACGTAATCAATACGAGCGCATTTGGTTGCTATTTGCCTGAGAAAGTTTTTGGTACTTTGATACACCTATCGCGGTTATGCACGATATGGTTTAACACTTGTGATTACATGAGCAACACAGTGGCACTGATATGGTATCCTCTCCAACTATTACGTGGTTTACTGCTAGCACTTATGTGACATCAAAGTTCTATTCAGAACATGAGATCAACGTGACCATGTTTATGTTGATTGTGTATTACTTGGAAAATTTTATATATGTTTGATATACTTGATATTCTAGTTGATATCTTGTGCATGTGATAATAAGATTGTGCATCTTACCATGTCATATTATTGCATGTAGTAACTTACTAGGTCTTTATGACTCACCCCACGCCTTTGTTTACTTAGTGTGCAGGTTCCTGTTATATCACTGTGAGATTGGCTAGTTCGTGTCTGTCGCGGTTGATCCTCTTCTTGTTAGGACGTGTTCAGATTTTGTGACTGAAGGATGTTGTATTGGATTATATAAATCCTATGATTTGTTGGGTTATGGCATGTCATGTAGACTTTGCTTTGGAATTTGTCAGGTCTTTGTACTTGGATATTTGGTCTATACTTGTAGTAGAAAACGTGTATTCTATTTTTAAGTGCTAACGCTTATACGTCGAGCCTTGTTGATGTCTAGTTGGGTTCGCTTTGCTTTTACTTCCACTGAGCACCCTATTAGCTCTTGTTTACTTTATGTTGTTCCTTTGGCACGTTTCGCTGTCGAGGTGTGCTAGATAGTATTGAACTTGTGTAGTTGTTGGGTTCTGGTTATAAAGTCGCCGAAGATTTAATTTAACTGTTTATCAACTTTTAAAAGTTTTACGTTTTTCGGCCTTTCAGTGTCTAGTTGGTTTACGTGTAATGTTGCATCACGTCTGTTTTATAAATGGTCTGTATTACATGCTTGTAGTCCTTATTTGGACGGTCCGACTCGGGATCCCGTGTTAGGGTCAGGGTCGGGTCGTCACATAAACCACAAAATCCTTCCATTCATAGCTTACTCGATGCAAACCCAAATATCTCAAGCATATATATTATATTTACCATTGTAATCATAACTTGAGACTATCTCCTTGGTCTCTAATCATAGAGTGTCTAAGAGTACACTCATACAAATCACACACGAAACGGTCATATAATCATATTCCGAAATTCACCATTAATTATACAAGAATCACATCTTAGATTCTCTAACAAGTCGGTGCACTATCGTGCACTAAAGAGAACTCACAAGATTTGACACTCATTAGTTTGCACTCTAGCTATGGTAGAGTTCCGCACAAGGGTGTTAGACCTTATTAACACAATCACTGGGATTTCTAATGAAGTTTTAAAACATCAAATAGTACACAAACCCAAAATCTCTCAAAATGTCATAATCTCGGGATTTCGCAATTGAGACTTAACGGTCTCCAAACGTCGTAGGATTTCATCTTAAGGCTCACATTAACTCATTAAAACTCTATTTGACTTCGTTGAGTCGATTTACCAAGTTTCAAAAATTAAGTCACGAACTCTGTTCGTGATTTATTGACTATCCGCGACCCTAAACCCATTTAACAAGTTCTTCAAGTTCAAACACCCAACAAACACAATTAAACCCAAAAACATTCAAACACATACTTTCACAACTCATATTCATCATAAAACTCATCATATAATGATAGGTTATTCTATCAAAACATGTAAAACGTGTCTCTAACATCCTAGCATGGAATCAAGCTATAGAGAAAAAGAAAGGGGGGATAGCAACTTACCAATTCGAACCAAAACCTATAAGAAAGCGAAAGTGAATCGGTGGTAAACGTTCCCCTCGTCGAGAGCTTTCCAGTGTGGTCTCGGATCGAAATTCCAGATGGTTGAATCAACGGGAATCAACAAAACACACACAATCTCAAAAGGCCAGAGGGGTGGGGGTCAATAAGGGAAAAAGGGGGAAATCACCTTAAAGAAGTCAACAAGAAAACTTCGACAGTGCTGGAAACACACCCGCGCGCTCGCGTCAGGCTATGGGCGTGACCGCGTTGACTCAATTTCATGGTTCTTCATTTTTGTCTTCCGAGCAAGCAATCGATGCAAACTCTTCTCCTAGCACTCCATAAAGGTCCAAACTAAAATCCTTAAAAGCCCCAAACCAAACTCAAACCTTCTTACGGTTTCCTCGATCAAAACGATTCTGCAGCGTACCGAAAAGTCATCCATAACTACCGTAACGAAGGACGAAACAAAGTACGACAGACCAACGATCGAAAAAATGAACAAACAAGTATGCATACATGTTTTAAAGCATGTTAAAGGCCTAATGAATGGGCTCTTAAAACATGCACGAAGTTAAACAACATCTAAGTGCATCGAAAGTACGAAAGACGAAAGGTTTACGAAATACAAATCGTGAAATGAAACTCATGACGACGACTATTCTATGAATGTCATCATCACACGTAATCTTTATAAATGTGATTATAATGATATCAAATGCATATAAAGACCTAGGACTTCCCAAAGGCCGCGAGCAAGAACTAAGCAAGAAAACCCTCGACCAAGTCAAGTTTCCAACAATGTCATGCTACGCATTGTGAAACTAACATGTTCATGAACATAAGTTAAACGACTCTAGGGTCTCGAATATACTTTAGCCTACCCAAACACATGAAGTCTCACACAAGAAATATATCATGGAAGCAAGTCAAACATGCAAAGTTTTAGGGTCTTACAAAACAAGAGGGAGAAGATGTAGTAAAAAGGGAACTCCACAAACCATTGACCCAAAATATGCATTTTGTAATGGAACCCATACGGAGAAGGTGAACAAGGGCACGATGGATAAAATAAGAGAGAGAAGCATGTGACAAATTATGGTGGGATTCACCTCTAAGAAGAAAGGATCCGCAAGGAATTTTTATACAAACTCAAAGTAAACAAGAACATTATATGCTAATTTTATTATGGTCGGCAATTTTCACCACGATCAAAGACAAGATTATACCAGAAATTGCCTTGGGAGAGAAAACTAGAATATTAATAGGAAGGTTAACTATGTGTCTGATCATGCCAATATCCAGTGATCGTGTCGGTGTTACAAATGTACGAATACAAACATATTGGATAAATGACTTAGAATTGTGGTAATCTAAAAATGACAAAGAAAAAAAAAACAACACAATGTGAGTATAGTCCAGGATTGTCCTAGCTTAAATCTTTCGGCGTGAGGATGAGATTCTGTGTAAGAAGTCATCCCACCGCCTTGGATCAGAGAAAGAAGTGGTGTGCCAGAAGTGTGATTGGGAGAGAATGAAGGATAGTCAAATGCTGGAGAGCAAAACTTCTATGTAGAATGTGTAGTGTGTAGAGTGTAAGTTGTTAAAGGTTTCACGTAATCGAGCTTTTGTAGGTGGTAGAGATCGTGGGATCGTTATTGCCCCCATCATGGAGCAATTTTGAGGGAGAAAACTTTTGCGGGCAAACATTGATTATGGGCGTTGAATGTAGGTGCAAAGAAGGGAACTGATCGGCTCAGACTGCGTAGGCCGACCTAGGGGGTCTAGGTCGCCTAAGCCAGATCGTACAAGTCGTTTGGTGAATTAGTCAGTCGCCCCGTTAGTCCTCCAAGTGGCCTCATATGTGCTACATGTACATGGGATCTACGTATTGTACGTAGATGATTTTCTGGCCAATCAATGTTCAATTTTCATCAAAGCCTTAGCTCGCAATTATAAGGTATGCAATTATATTCTTCCAGTATCTCAAAATAAAACTTCCCTCTTCTATTTTAAGACGTCGAAATATAAAATATCATTTTATTTTTTAGAAAAATGTATAAGCTAATTTTCTAAATTACCTTTCTTAGTAGTGGGATAAAACAAAAGAGACTAGTTTATTTTACATTAGTAGAGATAATTTGGAGACATTAAAAGAAAAGGCTAAGTATATATACTCCCTTCGTTCCTAAATACTCTCTCCGTCCCTAAATTATCGTCCTCCTTTCCTTTTTTGTCCGTCTCAAAATAATTGTCCAGTTTGAAACTTACATTTTTAGAACATCACTTTTACTACTTTACCCTTTATTTTTTCATTCTACTTTAATTATGAACCACATGCACATGAGCTTTAAAGGAAACTTCACATTAAACCAATATAAATAATCAAGTCAATTATTTTTTCTTAAACTATACGCCGGATCAACTAAGACAATTATTTAGGGACGAAAGGAGTAATTGTTTTTCTTTCATTTTTTGTATGTTTCAAAATAATTATCATTTTCAAAACTTTCCGTTTTATGAAAACACTTTTAACATTTTATCATTACTTTTGCTTTTTACTTTAATTATGGTCATATGCATAAGGGCATCTAATAAAACCACACATTATCCCCAATATTTATAATACAATCAATTATTTTTTCTTAAATAATTTATCGGGTTAAAAAGGACAATCATTTGGGAACCGTGGGAATATATTTTTAGAAACATGTGTAAACTCAATAAGAAACACTTATTTGGAATAGAAAAAATATACTCCCTTCAATCTTTATCTCGTATGAGTGTCCATTTCTAGTTTTCATTAAAATTAAAAAAGTTGATTTTTGAATCATCTAATATCCACGTGCGTAAGTAGTAGTCCATAATAAGAAATGACATGTTTTCAAATGTGATACTCCTTCCGTCCCTAAATAATCGTCCTGCTTGACCCGGCGCACAGTTTAAGAAAAAGTAATTGACTTGATTATTTATATTGGTTTAATGTGTAGTTTCCTTTAATGTCCATGTATATGTGGCCCGTAATTAAAGTAAAATGAAAAAGTAAGGGTAAAGTGGTAAAAGTGATGTTCTAAAAAGGTAAGTTTCAAAGTGGACATTTATTTTGGGACGGACGAAAAAGGAAAGGAGGATGATAATTTAGGGACGGAGGGAGTATTTTGTAAGACTCTGATTGTTTTATGGAAAATGATTTTTAAAAAATGGTTTTTTTTTTCAATATTTGGTAACTTCAGTAAAATATACTCAACGGAAAATGAAGTTTTTTTTTTTTTTTCACAAAATGACTTACAAATTTATTTTTCATAAATCATTTTCCAAATGTTCGAGCACCTCTCCGTCCCCTTGCACAATTACACATATTTACATATACGCACAATATTTCACTCAACAAATAAATTGTTTAGAAATATAAATAGAGTTTTTGCACACTATTTATAAATTGAAATATTAATAAATTCTCATTATATCCTAAAATTATTGTCAATTATATTATTTAGAGACGTTCCAAACATTGTCTATTTAAAAAAAACATTTTTTTCATATCAATTATTAAAAAAATTATTTGTAATTATGAGATTGAAAAAAAATGGATCTTACTGATTTGACATCACTAATGATACATTGAGGTTACTCAAATGAAGATTACTTAAAATTCAACATTGTCTCATATTCAATATGGATATTAATATTAGAATATACTTTTTATATTTATTTATATATGATTTTCCGTAACATTTTCCGTACGTTTTCTTAACACCCAAAAATATTTTCCGACATATTTTTAAAAGATTTACCAAACACTTGAAAACTAAATCTTTTCATTTTCCGTAAAATAAACGAAGTCTTATAAAAAAACGTACATTTTGAAATTATTTTTTAAAAAAAATTGACACTTAGTTTGAACATGGTGTGATCGCCCGCTTGGTCGCCCCTCCCTAATCTATCTCATCTTTACCCGATATGACTGAACTAAACCTTAGCCGATAGTCAACTTTTAGTCTCATATTTCGAGCAAATATGGAAGGGGTAAATTCAGACAGTCCACTTTGATAAGTTTTCAATCGTTACATGACCTTATGTTTTTTTTAATTGAAAAAAGTCATTTTTGGGAGCAAAAAGTCTATGATACCCTTAATGAGTTTGAGACGCGCTACAGATTATTCACTCAAATACATAGTGTTGTATTAATTTTTGCACCGCACTGCAAAAATTGATGCATTATTGTAAAATCATAATGAACTAGATCTTTGTGTTCTTCGCTTTCTTCTTTCTTCTTCTTCGTCGTAAGCTTCTTCTTCTTCTTCTTCTACCTCTTCCTCCTTCGCTTTTGTCCGTACTGAAAAATTTTCCAACCTAGCGCATATCGATCCCTTGTTCGTTGCGCAATAATTGTGATTTTCGTACTCCAAAGTGTTAGTCAAAATTATGGAAGAAGACGATTTAGGTATTTTAAAAACACTATTTCAAAAATTAATATTATCGGTTGAAAAAAAAACGAACGACTATAGCCAAAAAAATATTTTAAAAAATGTACCGACCAGAAATATCTCAAATACGGAACTCTTATACTCCCTCCGCAACAAAATTATCTTCTGGGTTGACTTGACGCACGATTTAAGAAAATACATTTGACTGAATTATTAATATTGGAATATTATGTGGTTTCTTTTAAAACCTATGAATATATAAGAAGAAAAAATAAGTGTAAAATGGTAAAAATAATATCGTAAAAAAATTAAAAAAAGATAATTATTTTAAGATGAACGAAAAATAAAAATATGACAATAATTTTGACGCGAAAGAAGTATTAATGAGGTAAAAATAAAAACATGGTAAACAACGCCCACGAGGCCACTAAAAGCCTACTACCTATTCCTTCCCGCCGAATCGTTAACGAATATCCCCAAATTCGTTTTTAACTTCCGCGCTGTCTCAGTTTAAATAGAAGGGGTTTAGACTTTTTCCGTTGACTCTCTCCCCCAAATTGCTTTGTAGGTACACCGTCTCACCGCTTCCACATTTGTTTGACTTCAGATTTTACAATTAAACCCCCACTCTCTCTCTCTCTCCCTCTCTAACAATGGACGGCACAGGCGCATCGGCACCGGAGGGGACGGTAACGTGTTCGTCGTGGATAAGGCGGCCGGAAAATGCGCATCTAGTTGCTATGGGCCGTTCTAGCCTCGCCGATCAACCGTCTTCCCTCCAAATCTTCTCCTTCGACCGGGAAACAACCTCTCTCTCCCCCTCTTCCTCGGTCTCTCTCTCTCACTATCTCAATTTGTCCGTCAAAATTGCACGCCTTTTAAACTCTATTTTGCTAACTATTATGCTTTTACAGGCTACTCATGTGTTTGAAGAAGGATGTGATCCGGTGAGCCTTGCCGTGCACCCTAACGGTGATGAAATTGTTTGCTCTACCACCACTGGCGGCTGCAAGTAACACACACACACTCTCTCTCTCTCTGTTGACTTCATTTCAAATTTACTCCCTCCGCTCCCTAAATAAGTGTTCCTATTCCAGGGAAGTTTTAAAATAAGTGTCCACTTTCCTTTTTTAGATAGATTTTTAAATCCAATTTTGTAATACTCTTATTAATTGTGAGATGAAAAACAGATTATGTTTTACTGATTTGACAACTCTAACGAATACTTCGACGGTTTAGAGGAAAATAAGGAGGGAGTAGCATTCAGTATTTTTAAAGTTTTATTTGCTTGTATGTAGATATATCAAGGTTATCATAGGATACCCCATTGTTGTTTATAGTGGTATATAGATGTTACAAGTGGTATGTAGATGTATCAGGTAGTTGATTGTTGTTACTAGTGGTTATTTTTGGAATCTGCTATTCAAAGATTCTCATTTTGAAAGTTAGACTTGGAATTTCAATGAATTCCTAACTGCACATATCATTTATGAAATAAACATGCTTGATACAACCAAAAGTGTCTGCTATAATGGTTACTTCAAAGGGATAGTCATGTGTCTCTCAAAGGAGGGAATATTTTCCAAGGAGTAGAATGTGAAGTTCATAGGAAAATAAACATGGAAATTGGGAACAATGGTTGTCGATTTTGGTATTTGACTTCTGCAGCATTTCCCCAGCTGTATAAAAGTAGTGAGAAGAGCTTATTGTTTATGTAGGAACATTGTACTCATAAGTTTAGATTTAATTTAGCTGCGCATTCATTAGAAAATATGTTGTTTTCTTAGTCTATAAATTCTTTTGATTTCTGTCCTTGAGACCCTTTATGTCTCACCTTTTCTCCAACAAATTCATTTGATTTTGGACTTAGATGACAGAAAAATTGATACTGCATTCCTTGTGAGCTACTTTCTACAAAGCTTTGAAATCATGTAAAACTTCAGTTTCATGGCTGTTGTTTGAATTGTCAATTGTGAATGAGATCTACGGTTGACACACCCAGCATAAACGTACTGACTATTGGCATTTTAAACAAATAGGAATGGAATGCATAAGGTTGTTGATTATTTCTTCATCCTGTGAGGAGTTAGTGAACATTTTCAGCAGCACCATTCTGTTTCCTGACAACTGACCTTGTACTGAATCTCGTTAAGGCCTTAAATGTGGCTAGTTATTATGCTTTAAAAGCTTAATCCATTTGTTTCCCTGTCTTGGTGGTGCATGATTTATTTTTCCTGTGATGTGTAGGTTGTTTGAATTGTATGGTCAAGAGCAGAATATTAAACTTTTGCCCAAAGACTTGCTGCCTCTTGAAGGTGTAGGTCCACAAAATTGCGTAGCTTTTAGCATTGATGGATCTAGATTGGCTACTGGTGGGGTGGTTAGTATTTTGTACTATCAAGCCGTGTTACAAATTGTTGTGTTGGCATATTGTGTTTGCACTAACTTTTTCTATTAATAAAAGGATGGACATCTCAGAATCTTCGAGTGGCCTAGTCTGCGCCTCATTTTAGATGAACCAAAGGCTCACAAATCCGTCCGAGATATGGATTTCAGGTGGGGAATAAGTTTATATATCATATGGAATCACAAGCACAAAATTTATTTTTCTTAACATTCTTCTTTCTGAATGCACCATAAAGATATTTGGTCTTTGGCCACGACTCTCATTATCTACATTCATTTTCTCACTGTTGTTCTGTTAACCAGTTCAAGCCTCTACTTGTTTCTATATTTGTGGAAAATTCAAGTTGTTACTTTTTCCTTTCCTGAACCTACTGGTCATCTGACTTGTGTTTTTTATTCAGCTTACTAAGCAGTATCATAGCTTTACTATATACAAGACTTTCATTTTCAGTCTTTGTGAGAGTTTAGATGTGTACTTATATTTATATCAACTTTCTTTGTATACTTGAGACCAATCACGTCCATCCTTTTCCAAGCTTCTAGGTTAAGAAAAGGATTAACAATGCTCGTTGCAAATATACTTTGGATGCACTACATGTAAAGAGAGCACAATTGCATCATTTTTCTTACGCAATGGAGTATGATTTTTTCATCTGTCTATTGAAAGATGACAATAAAGCTTTTGTCTATGTTAATGATATCATATGTCAATGTTTAATAATACATTTTATTCTTTCAGCCTAGACTCCGAGTTCTTAGCTTCAACATCCACAGATGGTTCTGCCAGAGTTTGGAAGACAGATGACGGTGTTCCATTGACTACTTTGACTCGCAACTCAGTATGATCTAATGAAGACTCTAATCTCTCTGAGCATAACCATTTATTTTATTTTATGGGGTTTTAGTAGTGACATCCTGTTTCTCTGCTGCAGGACGAAAGAATTGAGCTATGTCGGTTTTCTAAGGATGGAACAAAACCATTTTTATTTTGCACTGTTCAAAAAGGTATTTAGCTCTTCTTGCAATGAAACAAGGTTACAAAATCCTGTAAAATTCTTTTTAGTTTTTTTTAATGAATTAAGTGTATTTCCAAAAAACCAGGTAATAAATCAGTCACGGCTGTTTGGGACATGAGTACATGGAATAAAATTGGGCACAAGAGACTACTCAGAAAGCCTGCTTCCATAATGTCCATTAGTTTGGATGGGAAATATCTAGCTCAGTAAGTGTACTGCATTCGTGGAAGTATCTTACTTTGGAATTTCATTAAGTTAGGATGCAATGAGTAAAAAAGAATTAAAATTATGCGAGCTTATTTGGTTGAAATTCCAAAATGGCATGATTTGTGATTCATTGTTTACACCTTTGCTATGAACCGTAAAGATGTCACTTGTCTGTATTAATTGGAAAATCTATTACTTTAACTATGTTCGTTCTCCATATTTTCCCGCACACAAATGGATCACCCATAAACTGTTGCATCGTTGTCTTCATTATCATCTTGCTTAGGCTAAGTGTTTATGTTTTTGAAAAAAACTTCTTATAACATGGATCAGATTGTCCTGATTAAGATGATGCTTAATACTGGTTTAGCTAAGAGAGTATTTTCTCTTTAAACTTCATTGCCTTTAGATCTGTGTTTGTATATTGTACTTCCTTGGAACATAATCCTCTATAATAAGGTGCACAGAATGGCAGGCAGGCAATTAGCAATAGTAAGCTGGGCAAGTTAGATTACACTGATCAACAGTACTCTGTCAAGGCTCCCACTTTTTGATGCCTAGTCAATGTACTTTTGCTGCTATGCTATTGAGACTTGAGAATGTAACATGTATGGTCGAAAAAATACTGATTGCTTTAGTTCAATATGGCACATAAAGTTGAGAATTAGAAATTAAGTTCATATCAAGCTCCGAGGAATAAGATGGTTGTGTTTCTGTTAGGATGACAGCTATGTTAGACAAGTTTCCGTATAAGAGTAAAATGTGGCTTCAAGCTTAGTTATTTGAAGCTGGGTTGTTAAAGAGGTTTTAGGAGCATTGCATTTTGTAACGGTCTACTGTTTTGAAGTTTTTACTGTAGTTATATTATATAGTGTTATAGTTGGAGGAGATGAATGTTAAACCTTGTAAGTTACATGAGAGGCGTTATACTTGGGCATTAGTACAATATCTTTGTCGTATGCATTATGATTGATGTTCCTGGTTTTGCTAGCTGTGTTCGCTCTGGGTTTCAAGAGGTATTTTAACCCTAAGAACAAGTTAGCAGCTCATTCTTCAACAGTTGGGACATCCACTTAGTTTTATCTGAACTTCATACTGGGGGAAAAGATGCTGAAGCATCTTCAGGGTTAGGTATTTTTTTCCCCAATGATCGTTGTACCAATTCAGCCGTAGAAAGAAGGCGAATGCGAATGAGAAGGGTGTCTTTGAGTGCTGCTACATTATCTCCTCCATCTCAAGACCAGTGTAAATCTTTAGGCGTATCTTTTCCTGTCATGAAATGATTGTCTCGTTTAGTTGATCGATTCATACAAGTTTGAATCATCATAGGAAAAACTCTCGTAGTATCTAGTAAGGTAGTGTAATGGTTTAGGTTTTGAGAGTTACTAGCTTTGTTTAGAAAGACTTTCAAGAATGACAGTATTGTGCTGATGCCAACCCCTTGCTGCCATGGATAGATGTAATCAGTGTTTGTGGTTTTGTGCTTTGCTGAACACGAGATGTTCTGAGAGATGGGAGGTCAAGAGGATTTTGTGGGTGCTCACATGTATAAGGTGCTGAGCTGTGGGGAATTGCATCCTCAATTGGGGAAGGTATTTAGGATGAAGTCCTTCTAGAGTATTTTGTTGCCTGGACTGTTTCACTTGGGATACCCTACTATGGTAGCAGCATAAATTATAGTCCCCAGCTCACTGGGAAGATGGACTTAGCAGTTCCGGTTTTTTCTGAATAGCTCTGTGGACTTGATGTTTTGGTAGCAACAGAGTCTCGAATGAATTGTTAAAGATCATGTATACCAAATATATTTTGAATTTTTCTCCTACAGCATCCTCCAGTATGGATGGAAATTTGCTCCAATCCTAAGTTGCACATGCTAAAATGTGTTTGGGGGCGGGAACAAGTATGGATGCAAAGGTTAAACCTACCCATCAAATTTGGGAATAGGAGACATCCTAGTTAAAACTTGAAATCATATTTGTCAAGTATGTCAAAGAAAGAGCATCACTATATACAGGCACCCGCTTCACGCCAGAGCCCACCCAACAAACCTGTCCATTTTCTGCACTTCAGTCCAAACCCATTTTAAATAAGCTTTGTTTCTGACCTAAACCTCCATAAATACTTCTTTCAGTTAGTAATCCAACATAGTACTCCAGTTTAACAGGGAAAGTTGTGAATATTGGAACAGCCAAACAATACTCCCCTTTGCTCAAAATTTATAGAAAATTGTAGAGGATGATTTTTGAAATGTGGATTATCATGTGTACTAGTACCGTGGCCACAAGAAAAGTAGAAGGGCTATAAGGAGAATGCAGGGAAGATGCGATTGTTACCTTTCATTGAACAGGAAGCAAATCAATTCATCATTGAATCTTGTGTGCCAAAAGACTAAAAGGACTTTGGGATCTCTTGGGAAATCAGGTTCAAGGAACTAAAAGAGGTCTCTCTTAAAGCTTCTATCTATTTGCTGAGGTTTCGATGATCAAGCCTTGAGAAACTACGAGTGTTGAGGAATTCTCATCAAGTGTTATTGATATTAGAAATCTGAGATACATTTGAAGACAGAAAGAACGTTGAACAAACCCTTAGAAGCATGCTCGAAACATATGGTCATGTTGCTGCAATTGAAGCATTTGAAGGTGTCTAAACTCAACTTGTTGAGCTGATCGGTTCTCTTGAAGCACAAGAGAAAAGAGTAATTGATTAAAATGACCAGCATTTTGCAAGCATTGCAGTCAAATTCGACATTCCAGAATGGAGAAACCCATAACAAAGGAGGTTGTTCAGATAAGCAAGAGCAGTAACACAGCTGTAGCCATAATTTATCGAACTGCAACCAAAGAAAGCAAGGGAAAACTTCAAAATTACTATACTTGATGATAACGTGGGGTGTAGTGCTTGTAGACGAAGTTAAGGAGGTGAACGCGTTGTACATGAGATATAGTGTAAAATTATCAGATTTATATAATTAGTGGAGAGTTGGTAATAAAAAGAATGGAATCCCTCCTCCATGAGTACAAATAGAGGAGGGGAATTCCTATCTGGAGCAGTGAGCCATGCCGACAAGCCAAGTGTACCCAAGGCCAATTTTATTTTTTGAATGATTTGACTCTATGAAGTTTAGGGTACATCAAAAGCTATAAGAGTGATAAGAAGCCTACCTAGTTAAAGGATAGTCTAAAATATGAAAAACATGAGATCATTGAAGTATCTTGAAGATCTAGTCATCCCTCTTACAATCAATTTGTGTCTAATTTGCATGTTTTATTTCTAGCATCACTAAGGTCCAAAAAAAAAAAATCCAAATGATATCCTGTGTTTTTTTTGCCTTGTTATTATATTCTACCAGTAGTAATTTGCAAAGCAATCAAACCTACCACTCTCTATGTGGATGAGCAGTTTGCTCACAGCAAGAGCCTTACCTGACTGCTTGGGCATGCCATCGCACATAAGATACCACTGTCCTTGCAGTAACAGTAAACATGGGCTCCCAGCAGCTGGTAAGTGGTAACTGCTAGGCATCTAGAATTTGGAGGAGTGCACACATTTAGCAGTTTTATAATACGAGATGCATATTCTTCTTCGCTGATTTTTACGTTTGGAAATAATTAATGCAAATATTTATGTATTCTTGTCTTTCTGATAAGTTAACACAAGTGAGTCTTTTCTCTGGTTATCTAGCAAGTCACTATGATCCTGACTTTGGAATAGTAGTGGTGATGATTCCGTGTACAGATATGACTGCATATATTTAAAATTGATTTCTATTACTTTCTGTTTTCAAGGTAGAGGCTTTACATGCACATTACATGATTATACTTTGATGATGCTAAATGGTTGGGAATTTACATGCACATTTTGTGATTGATGCCTTGATGGGGGGTGACGGTATCTTCGCTTGTTGGGTGGATTCTTATATCTTCCGTTGTTTGACATAATTTTGATTTAATCTGGTTATTTACAGGGCTAGCAAAGATGGGGATGTTTGTGTTGTTGAAGTGAAAAAAATGGAGGTGACCCACTGGAGTAAGAGGCTTCATTCCGGATCTTGCATCACCTCGCTTGACTTCTGTCCTAGTGAAAGGTAAGTGCTATTGTATAGCAGTTCCTTGTTCAATTCAAACTGAAGTGTGCCATTGCACTTCGGAGATTATTATATTTATTTATTGTTGTTGTTTGGGGTGGGGGGGTTGGATGCAGGGGGTTGTTATCAACTGTTGGTGTTTAGCTATCTCTGCTTTTTATTGCGAATGTAAACCCACATTAGGTATACAAAGCCTTGCTACTAACCACTCACAAGCCTTCTGAATTCAACAAGACATCACCAATGAGCAAATGTGCTCATGGATAATATATGGTTAACTAGATTCCATGAGTACTGTAAAAAGATTGCAGGCGTTCCAACTTCCAATGGGTACTTCTTGATAATAAAATTGCATTCTTCTCTTAAAGATTTAGGAAAACAGTCGGTCTTTATATAGGCTATTACTATTTACTATCAGTAAACAAACAGTAAAAATTGCTGTGTGTGGCCATCATGCTATCGTAGATTGCAGTGACGAAGATGTAGAGCAGAAGAATGTATGCAGGGAGTCTTAGTTTCTTCACATTACCTTTGAATTCAAGCAGGAGAGCAAAACGTTGTTTTTCTTCAATTCGCAGTATAAAATTATGATATTCATATTGGTAGATGACTTTGATTAATATATTTTAATTGCTAGTTGTCCCCTTACTGTGTGAGGCTACTATTTAAAATAAGAAAGTGCACTGCAAAGTTGATCTCGTCTTAATTCTTGAACCTTCACTTACCATAATTTATGATGGACTTGCTGATTCAGCTTGGGAAATTTTCTACCTGACATGAGACAGGCTGTAGTATATGTTGTGACAACAATAGAATAATTATTGCTTCTCGTCACAGGGCTGATTATTGACACCAAATTTCAGCCTTCAATAGTCCAAGATCCACCTAAAACTTGGCCAGTAATCCCACATAAAATCTGTTCCATACAGCCCGCGCACGTTGCCCTCACAATCTGCTGAATGCTAGAACCATTTTTGTGTCAAAAACACAGCGGAGTGTCACCAATTCGAATGCACAACACATGCACATTCATACACGCTCATTGCTGGTTTGTTTCGTCATGTTTCACCCCTCTACATCACATCGAAAACAC
Source organism: Codonopsis lanceolata (assembly GCA_013146195.2). Classification (NCBI taxonomy): domain Eukaryota; kingdom Viridiplantae; phylum Streptophyta; class Magnoliopsida; order Asterales; family Campanulaceae; genus Codonopsis; species Codonopsis lanceolata. The sequence goes on from JABEVN020000057.1 coordinate 130,871, forward strand.
ACACAACAATGCCTGGAAAATGCAGAATTAAAGGCACACAATAACTACAGGGGAAATCCCAACCTTATTTTATCAAATAATAATACAAGAACCCTCTATGAATTGGGAAAATGTTCCTGTTGATTTTATAGACCTTAAACAGCCTCTTAAATGACTTACAAGACACTTGCTAGGTGGTTACATCCCAACTACCAAAGAGACTTGATCCAATACAAAACAAATAACTTAAATTGGAAATTATAACCACTAAACACGTAGTTTTTCTTGTGCCAATCTGCAATCCTTGTTCAAAAATGTGCCACTAAGACTTCCCCTGCTATTCTCTTGCTCATTAGCCAATTTTCCAGGCCACTTCCCAAGGATATTGCTGTCCCAAAGTTTCCGAACCCGAATGCCTCTCGTATTGTGAAACGTGACAACAACAATTCGTTTCGGACCAATTGGCCTTGCCCAGCCGAAGGCCACAGTCAAACTGATGTCACAAGTCCCCAACTCTAGCGTCGGTCGCCCCATGGAAAAATAGAGCCATCTCACCCAATTCCATCGAATCACGTACATAGACAAAAACATTCCCACTAGTTTACGGCTGCCTTCTTGACCTTACCCAAATTTCAAGACCACACGAGGGCTTTACACTTTTGAGCTCGGTAATGATATTTGGAGCTATATGCATAACTTACCCTAGATCCTGTCCGTTATATTTGGTCTTTCATTTAATCATGAGCTAGTATCGACATCGACCAATATAACTAAAGGGACTTGAATAAAGAAATCCATCAACATTGGGAGGGGGGGGGGGAGCTGTTGCTTGCCTCCAACAAGCATGATTTTGCACTATTTTTAAGTGGGCATTTGAGAAGTTTCTGTTCAATGAGCTACATGTACGTACAATCATTGTTAATATTGGCATATTGGGCCATTGAAAGAGACACCCGATTAGTATGTATACTTATCAATGAGCTACATGTACGTACAATCATTGTTAATATTGGCATATTGGGCCATTGTAAATAACATTTCTAGTGGGTAGAAGCTCTAGAGCTTTGTATACTTCTAGTGTACTGTGGATGCGTCACCTTTTTTGACGTTCTTATTAATATACTCTTTACTTATCAAAAAAAAAAGAGACACCCGATTAGTTACTGTATTATTTCTTTTAGTTTGAACGCAGGTTTGTCTATTCCCCCTTTTTACACTGGTAAACCTTTCATTGATGACTTGATGCCATGGATTTCCTCATCCTCCTGCTTTAATCCTTGCTAAGTGCTAACTAAGGCGAATAGCTTCGTCTGTATCATTTATGATAATCAGCATCAATTAAATTTCATTTTATAGCCTCTCAGAAGTTTCACTACTTCAGTTCCTTAAATTCTTTTTTATCTTTTCCAATCACCTCCTTGGTCTTTTTCAGCATGCACAATAATAAATTTAATTGACAATCTTTTTTAACAAATTTCAGTCTTTCCACTTCTAGCTGTGTTAAAAGAGCATCAATCTTTTCTCCCTTTCAACAATCCTCAAGCTTCTTTGCCTGATGAATGATCTGGGCAAGAAGGCTTGTTAGTCTCAAAATAGCTACTGCCTCCGTTCCACCCAAAGAGTCCATGTTTGAAAAGTCTAATTATCAAGGGTAAAGTTGAAATGTTATGGAGATGATAAACATAAATTTTTGAAAGTGGACTTTTAAAATGAAACATCCCAAATTAGTATGATGGACTCTTTGTCCGGAACACAGGGAGTAGTATTTTTTTTTTTTCAATAGGCTTTTGCATCTTTCTTGTAAGAGTCTTCAGGAAAGCAAGTTATCATTTTATTACATTTACAGAGCCTAAGAATACCATCTTGCGAGTTAGATAACAGAAATCTTTATATATTGTTATCAAATAAAAAATGCAAGCGACTGATATTAAAATTTAAAAGATTTTGTTCCTGTTGTCACTTGTGCTATTGCGTGTTTGTAATGTGGTATGGCTGACATGTATTATATTTGCAATTTTGATGTACAAAAAGTATTTTGCCAAGTACTTCAGTAGCTTGTTGGATCACTTCGACTTATGTTGTAATTCTGCAGGGTTGTTCTTTCCACTTCTAAAGAATGGGGGCTGATTGTTACTAAGTTGAATGTTCCTGCAGATTGGAAAGGTCTCTCTCTCTCTCTCTCTCTCTCTCTGTTTATTTGTGTTCGTGTTTGTGTTTTTGTATGGAAGCTCAATGGCTCTAACTAACATAAATCTCCCTTCTTAAAGTTCAATGCCTTCAGCTAATATAATCCTTTCCTGCCTTTCTTCTATACAGAGTGGCAGATTTATCTTGTACTACTAGGACTTTTCTTGGCTTCAGCTATTCTATTTTACATCTTCTTCGAGAATTCAGATTCATTTTGGAACTTCCCACTAGGCAGAAATCAACCACGACCGAAGATGGGCGCAATTCTTCGAGATCCACAATCTGAGGATCAGAACGTGTGGAGTGCATTTGAATCATTAGACTTGTAAAAGAGTTTAAGTGGGTTGTTGGGGGCGTAAGTGAGCTGGGGAATGAAGAAAGGGTTCTAATCGCAGGTGATGTCTACATGAAGTTAAGTTAATGAGACGACAATATATTTGAATGAAGCGAGTGCTAACAGGTTGGGTCCGAACTATTTAATCAGTCGTATGCATTACAACGTTGATGTCGTGACATAAAAACTTTATGTAAATATTATGTGCTCCTATAGTAGCTCCAGTTTTCAAGGTGCTTAACTTGCTTTGTTCTTAACTTTTCCTGTTTGAGATGTAGCAGGATGGGTTATTTATTTATTTATTTGGGGGGTTGGGATGTGCTATTTTGGTATTACAGTAGTATCTTAATGCTTTTCTTATTCAAGTTCAAGTATTGCTAAACTCGTCTCGATTGATCTAACATAGTTTGGTCGAATAAGGTGGTTTGTACTTGTGAGCAAGGACTGAACTTGGAACCTTTTTCTACATTCCTCAATTTAATTTCATTCCCTGTATCTACCCCATTTACAATTTCTATCCCATATTCATTCCCACTTGGGTAATGGTTAACCAGGAATGCCCAAGGGAAATTGTTTTAATCTTGTCTAGCTATTAAAATTTTGAGGTGAATATATAATATTTTTATTTGGCTTAAATCGCAATTTGGTCATCCGACTTTTTCACTTTTTGCAATATGATCACTTTACAATTTTTTTCTTTCTATTTCATCATTGAACTTGGCCACGTATAACAATTTGGTCATTCTGTTTTCTTTTTGTTAGTTATCTTGGATGGAAATTATCAAAAAGACATCAATGTCCTTTGTGTTGTTTGCGTGGACATATTGAAATTGAAAAAGTCAAGTTAATCAGGTTTTCTTCCTCATCAATTTAACCGTCTCCGCACAATCAACGCTAACAGACCTTCCATAATCATATCCAACCTTAAATCCCTCCATTCCCTCACCAATCTCCCATGCTTGTCTCACTGAGTCCCTCCCAAAACACTAGCATAATCTCAACCTCACCCACATAATAACCTTAAGGGCAAACTATCAAACATCATTAACTTTCCTTGAAAACCTTAAAAGCTTAATTTTTTCCTCAAATCACCTCACCGAAGAAATACCCACTTCGTTCGGTGACCTATTATCTCTCCAAAATCTCTCATTATCATCAAATTTGTTATCTTGGTCACTGTCGGAATCAATGGCGGCCTTATTGGAGCTAGTGCATCTTGATCTTGGCTCAAATCATTTCAATAGCACGATCCCCAAGTTTATTACAGAAATGAAGGAACTAAAGTACTTGAATCAAGATTGGGGAAAATGACAATCTCTGTTACAACCATTCAACTATATTATCAAAAGTGAAGCTAGGGATAACTCTTTGTGATAAAAATGGAATGCCCATTTTGCCCCCACCTACAAAGGACTTAGATGATAGTGTCGGGGGCCACGGCAGTAGCAGTGGAGGCGACGATGGCCTGGTGATGAGGTGTTTGATGATAGTAGTGGGGATGATGATGAGAAGAAACAAGAGAAGTGGAACGAATGAGCGAAGGAACGAAGAGTATTTTTGGGTTTCTCTAAAATTTTAAAGTTTTTCATTCAATTTTTTGGATGGAGTGATTAACGTGTCATATGTTAAGGTGACCAAATTGCAATTTAAGCATTTTTATTTATGTAAACATCGTCTAATGATTAACGTTAATAAATACTCATTCAAAAAAAAACACTATATTCAAGGGCAAAATTAGTTGGTCCACTTTATGAAGTTTTTAGGAAAAATTGTGGGCTGGTTCATTTTTCAAAAGTTTCAATTGCTCAAGTTTCATGTTTTTTTTTTCAAATCGGAAAAGGAAACTTTTGGGGTAAAAATACTACGATACCCTTAATGAGCATGAGGCGCGCAACGAAATGAATCGCGGTGTATTGACTATTAAACCACAATGCATTAATTTTATTAAATTAACTTTTTCGCTGCGATTCATCAATTTAATTGCCTAATATATAATGGTCTATTATCTATTTATCCATAACACCATCCCTAGTTTGAACCGCGATACATTAATGTTTGAACCGTGATACATCAATATTTGAATCGCGATTCATCAGTATATAAATAACCAAATCACGTCATCAACCTTCTTCTTCCATCTCCTCCGTCGTAAGTCATTTTCTTCCTCCTCTTCCTCTGCCTTCGTCTCTACCGAAAAATCACAACCCAGCATAGATTCATTACAGTTTCGTATTTCATAAATAAAAAAAAACTATTTAGCTTTCGGGGGCATTGCGCCTCCCCCCCCCCCATTTTGTTACGCAACAATGGTGATTATGAATCAATGTGTTTGTCGGAGCTGTTAAAGGAAACGATGACATTTTTTGAACAATATTTCGAAAAATTGACTTTTGCGGTTGAAAAAAAGAATAGTGCACTTTTGAGGTTACAAACTTTGAAAAAAGGACCGGTCAGAATTTTACCCAAGTTTTTAATCGCTAAAGTACTTCTTCTTTTTTTTTTTAGCGGAAAAAAGTCACTTTTGGACTCGACAAGATTATGATATTCTTAATGGAAATGAGACGCGCTACGATAAGTTTATATATATCGTGGTGCAAAGTTTATAAAGTACAAGTTTATATATCACGGTTCAAAGTTTCTTTTATCAATTAATTATATATATTTTTACACCGCGGTTCACAAATATATTCATCGCGATTCAAAGATTCAGTTTTAAATATTTTTTACGGCAAGTTTATATATTGCGATGCAAAATTTATAAAGTACAAGTTTATATATCGCAGAACAAAGTTTTCATCATCAATTTGTATCGAGGTTCACAAATATATTCATCGCGATTCAAATATTTTGAAAGATATACTGCGGTGCACATATGTTGTTAAGTGTTAACCAGTGTTCATAGCAATTAACATTCATTAGTTTTTACATTATTTAAATTTTAATAGAAAAATTGAAGTAAATAGATATTTGTATCGCGGTACAACTTTTTATATATCGCGGTTCATAGTTTTTAGATACCGCGGTACAAATTAAATTTGAAATATATGTTTTGCACCACGATATATAAAAACTATACATTGCGATACAAAAATAGTAATTCACTCAGTATTTGAATAGGGAAATGTAAGTAAACAAGCATTTATATCGCGGTGCAACATTATTATATATAACGATACAAATTACATTTGAAGTATAGGTTTTTGCACCGTGGTATATACAACTATAAACCGCGATTTAGAGACTAGTCATTTGTTACACGCGTCTCGTGCTCATTAGGGTAACGTAGTCTTTTTCGCCCAAAAGTGACTTTTTGCAATTGAAAATAAAAAGATGGTACTTTAGCAAATAAAAACATGAAAAAGGGGACCGGCCCGCATTTTGTCTATAAATAGAGACCCCCGGTTTGTGAATTCAGATAAGACAGTTCACACACAGAACACACACAGTGAAAGAATGAAAGTTACGCAGTGAGTTCACCGCGCAATTGAGAGAACGCCGGAGGAATTTTTCCTTCTAGCCCCAAAGCTCTGTCAAATCTCCCCCAAACACTAAAACTCTCCGCCTAAAGTGAAACATAGTTGCCCTGCTAGGATTCCGCTCTATTCCACCGGTCCAAAAATCTCAAAAAGAGCAGTTGCCCTGCCCGAAACCAGACGTCAAATCAGCCAAAAAGCAAGCAATTGCTCTGTCCGATTTCCAACGCCATCAAGCAAACAACACCATCAAAGCAAGCAGTTGTGTCGTCCGAATCCCGAGGCGAAAAGCAACTAATCGGAGCGGTCACTCTACCCGAATCCCCGCAACAGCAAAGCAGTAACAAAAAAGACTCCTCTCCCTGAAGGACAGAGCGAGTGCGCCTTAGGACCTACCAGAAGATAGTTGGTACGGGATAAAACCCCCACGCTTCAAGAGGTAGGTTTATTAAAGTTTTTATTTATAAAAAGTGATATTTAGACTAGTCAAATGTAAGAAAAATAAGCAGTTATGCTGCCCGAAATTCTATAGAAAATAGCACTAAAAAGAGCCATTATTATGACCAAATTTTTATAAATATATTTGTAACTCTAGAAAGGAGGTTGTTGTAAGTTTGTAATAGTTTCCTTATATATATGCAAATATATATATATATATATATATATATATATATATATATATATATATATATATAATGTTTTATTTCAATTGTTTAAATAAATATATAAAGAACCATATTCAGCCAAAAAACTATTTTGAGACCGAAAGGGGGAGTTGGGTGCCTAACCCCTTCCCACCTCGTAACTTAGCCTCCGAACCCTTTGACAAATCTGGTTACTTTTGGTTTTTCTTTACTTTCCTTAAAATAAAGATGACGACTCTGTTGAATATATTTTGAGTCCACAATTGAGGTCAAGCTTATTCCACGCGCTTTTAAAAGATTTTGAAACCACCCGCTTCTCGGTAGCGGGGGAAATGTAAAAAATCGGGGCATTCACAGGGGTAGAAAACCATCAGTCCACACGTCTTATCCCTACACAACGATGCTACCTGATCCCATTAATTATCTACGATTGGCGAGGGTATTTGTAGATGGAGATATACCAAACGATTACCTTGAGATTGATGCGGGAAAGGAACAATTGATGGTTGATTGGCTAAGTGTTGTGGATGGAAAGTGAGAATATACAAGTAGATTTATTGTGTTAAGTTTTTATTTATTGTTATCATTATTAAACATCTTAATTACTTATTTCTGTCCACATCGATTTTGTTATACGTCGGGGATTTAAGTCTAACAAAAGATGGTTTGGAGTTTTTTGCAAAATCCAAAGCATATCTATCGGACGAAGTAAGTTAATTAATTACTTGCTTGCAAGTATTACTTGATTATTTTTAGTTATTGTATGATCCTAATACTTGGCACTATTGAAAATTTTAGCATGTGGATCTGGTGTTGGTTCTTATGTAGATGAGAATGACAAAATATCACTTGTCATTTGGAAGACAAAATGACCGGTGTATTTTAGATTCGTCATTTCAAATGCTAGTAACCACCCAGTTAGAGGTGGCAAATGGGCGGGCGTGGACGGGCCTAAATGGGCGGGCAAGTAAGTACCCATTTAATAATATGGGCATATATGGGCGGACATTAAATGGGCATGGGCGCCCATGGGCGCCCATTTACTCACTAACATGCACTTTTCAAATAAATACAAAAATTACAAAAAAATAATTTTCTTTTACAAAAAATTATCAAAAGTTACAAGTAACACACACACACACACACACACACACACACATATATATATATATATATATATATATATATATATATATGTGTGTGTGTGTGTGTGTGTGTGTGTTTATGTTTGCATGACTCTTGTGTCAATTATGTATTTTTGTTGTTGTAACCCTCAATTCAATCTTCTATTTTATGGTTCGATTTTTTATTTCGCTGAAGTCCAATAGACAAACACACAAGTCATAGAATGTCGCATGTTGCACTGCTCACAAAACCAATATGAATCCATTTATAGTGTAATAGAGACGGATATTTATAAAGTCATAGAAATGGAGCAATCTGAGAGTGATGTTGGGTTTCATTAAAAGGTACAGAGTCATAGAATGACATTCCATGCTTTGCTTTGCAATTTGGGGGATGGGGGTGACGGTTGGAAAGGCGGGTGTACAATATATATATATATATATATATATATATATATATATATATATATATATATATATATATATATATATATATATATATATATATATATATATATTAATTATGTTAAACGTCATTATTAATTTTAAGTATTTTATAATTATGTATGTAATTGATAAAACAAAATTAGAGGAGCAAGAGAATGAGTTTTAGGGGGGCAGCACTTGGAGGGGGTGGGGGTTGGAAGGATGAGTGTACAATATAGATATATTAATTATGTTAAACTTCATTATTAATCTTAAGTATTTTATAATTATGTATGTAATTGATAAAACAAAAGTAGAAGAGTAAGAGAATGAGTTTTTTTTTTTTTTGGCGGGCCACTTGGAAGGGGTGGGGGTTGGAAGGGTGGATATATAGTATAGATATATTAATTATGTTAAACGTTATTATTAATCTAAAGTATTTTATAATTATGTATGTAATTGATAAAACAAAATTAGAAGAGCAAGAGAATGAATTTTAAGGGGGGTGGGGGTTGGAAGGGTGGGTGTACAATATAAATATATTAATTATGTTAAATGTCATTATTAATCTTATGTATTTTATAATTATGTATGTAATTAATAAAACAAAAGTAGAACAAGAGAATGAGTTTTAGTATGGGTGCCCAAGTGGGCGCCCATTTAGCTCATCATAATTAGTGTGCCCAAGTGGGCATGCCCATTTGTGCTCATTTAACATTTTGGGTGTGCCCATACCCATTATTTATTGGGCGGACAAATGGGCGCGGGCAAAAATTTTCACCTCTACACCTAGTATTTGCATTTTCTAAGTGAAAATGAAATTGAAATCAACGAGGGATCATTAGTTCTGTTAGAGTGTGCGATGGGTAAATGGGCAAGACATCAAGGTGTTGAGTGGTTTGCCAAAGCATGGACTGAATGTAGTCATATATACTTTCCAATCTACGTATGTAATCATTGGATTTGTAAGTCCAGATGGCAACAGTTAAGGCTAGAGGGGGGGTGAATAGCCTTTAAAAACTTCGAGGGTTAATTTGAAAAACTTATATGATTGGCAGCGGAAAACTTAGTTTTATCAGTCAGCCGAAGATTTGGTCAACTGGCTGACACTTTTGAAAATGCTTAAGCTGATAAATGTTGGTCAGCTGGCTGATACAACTGTTTTTCAAAAGAAGTTGTTTTTAATGTTGATCACTGAAAATAGAGAGGAAATTGAAATACAAATTAATTGAACAATTACGGAAACAATTGTTGTTAACTGACTGACACTTAATTAGTTGAAAAACTTCTTAAGTGTTGAGTCAGTTTGCAAGGATTTAAGAAGCGGCTGACAAATCAGTTGAAATGGTTCACAGATAAACTGCTACATCCACTACCAAATTGGTCAGACTTGGATTTTTGAAGTGCACTAACTTTATTAAAAATCTATTTGATCTCTAATGGATCAGTGTACAACAAAAGACCGGTGTTTGTGGAGAATGATTGAGAAGCAATCAAACTCGTGAGACAAACTGACTGATTTCTAAATATTTTGAAATAAATCAGTCAGTGTTTGCCTAAACAATAACTAGAAAGAAATATTCAAAGAAGAGTATCTAGCTAATGTTTTCTTGGAAGACAAAGTCACAGAGAAATTGAAAGTATATAGGCTTTTGACTTCTGTAAGAATTGTTGTCTTCAAAAAATGCTTCCAGTGGGTATTTATAGATAGTTTTCAAAAGCAACCCGTTAGGAACACATTTTGAATTTGAAAATGTGTTTGGCAGATGCAAGATCTCAAAAGATCCTGGGAAATATTTTCTAGCAGAATATCTACCAAAAACACAAAGTAGGAAAGTGTCAGTACAAGTATATGATTAATCAATTAAGGAAAAGTAAACTGACACTTAAACATTAAGGTCAGGTGAAGTGAATAGCTGACAAAATAATTTCGGGCTGACCAAAGATTACTTGAATTTCTTGGCTGACAATCAAGTGAAATGTTTTTAAGCAAATCTATTTATGTGCAAGATTCAACAATCTCCTCCTATTTGCTTAAAACCATTCACTTGAAAGCAGAAAGCCAAAAAAAAATAAAGTTCCTGCAAAAGTGATGTTAGTGCAACAAGCAGATAATATATGAAGAAAGGTAACTGAAAACTTAAAGAATGCCAAATGTAAGCTACAAGTAAAACATGAGTTTAAAAGTTGTTCAAGGTTTAGAGAGATGAGATATCCAGTTGGCTGATGTGGATCCTTTAGTTGTTCTTGTCTGCTTCAACTGATGGACCAACTTCAGCTTCTCTATCAGTTTCAGCAGCTTCATGTTCCTGCACTTGTTCTTGTTCAGCTTGGTTTCCTTCTTCAGTTACTGGTTCCTGCACTTGATTGCCTTCTTCAGCTTCTGTTTGTGCTTGAGCTTTTGCTTGTGCTTGAGGTTCTCGCTGGGCTTTTTCTCGCGTGCTTCAGCCTTCAGGTCTTCGCCTGTCGCCTTCATTCACCGGTGTCACCGGCCGATCAGCATCGCCGACGCCGCCCGAGAATCTTGTTTTCGCCATGTAAGCATCACTGCTTTCTCGCTTTTCTCCTCTGAATGGTTTGAAGCAGTCCGCTCAAAGATTGAAGGCACGGTTGGACCATTCTTGCCGGTAGAGTAAGATGGTCCTCCAACCATCCATATGAGCTTCACGAGGGCACCAAAGAAGAATGGCAAATTTGCACCCTCGGTGATGATCCGGTAAGATTTGGAAGCGCAGAAGCTACTTGTCGTGAAGAGTAGCAAGCTGGTTGGTATGGTGTGTGAAGGCTGACTTCATGTGCAAATGATGGGCATACAGAAGGTCTAACTTGGCTGACAAAGAGAGAGAATCAGGGGTTGCAGATACTGGAGCAGTGGCTGAGAGGATTCAGGCTCATTAGAGAATAGCTGATAAGTATGAATATCAGCATCCTCAGGGTCAGGAGGGAAGAAGACATCCATGGGATAGGCTAGAACTTGGGCTTCTGGCTCAGGTGAAGGGGTAGGCATGTCTTCAGGAAAGACAATTTTGGTGCCAGTAGGATGAAGCAAAGCCTTGGAGACAATCTTCCTTTGTTTTCTGGCTTTCCTACTGGCTAACTGAGATGGGCGAAGAAGAGACTCATCCTCAGAAGTGGACTTGGAGGAGTCAGATGATGAGTCTAAGGCGGTTTGGTCCACAGATTTTTCAGAAGAGAGGGAATCAGAAGCTTCTTCTATGGAAGGCTCAGGTTGAGTAGGCTTGATGGTAGACAATCGACCGACCGAAAGGGTGAGTGGATGTGAAGAGAGAGGTCGCGTAACAAAAAGTAGGGGAGGCCTCGGTTTGGGTGAGAGGTATGTCACCGTGGGAAGAGGAGAGAGGCACCGCAGTTGTCACCGAAGAAGATAAGGATAGTAGCCGAGGCATCGCCTAGAGGAGCAAAGTAAATCGGCTACTGGGGATAGAGTAGGGATGGTATCAGTCAAGGGAGGAATGGGAAGGGATGGAGTGACTGACACAAGTGGGACTGGTAGGGGAATGGCTGACATTTCTGGAGCAGAAGAGGGAGTGGCTGACACAGTTGGAACTGGTGGAAGAGTAACTGGAAGGGGGATTGAAGGTTGAGGAACTGGTACTGATGTAGGTAGTGTAGGGAGAGCAACAGTAATAGGAGGAATGGAAGAAGATGCATCAATGGTCGGATTGAAAGAGGGTAGAGAGATAGGTTGCAAAGTGGATGTTGAAATGGCTGTGGGCAGGGGTGAGACTGAAACTGGTAAGGTTGTGGCTGACACAACAAAGGGAATAGCTGAAGGAGTGAAATGAGGAATAGTAGGAATTGATTCAGTAATCAAGGGTGCTGGCTGACTTGTCATTGCATCTGGAAAGGCAGTACTCATGGAAGCTCCTCCTGGCATGGAGGCCATCCGTCTGTGGAGTTCAATATAAGCTTGGTTTGCAGTGTTAACTACATCCTGGACATATTTGTTGGCGGCTCTCTGAATACGGGCTAACTTGGCTGGGTCGACTGTAGGTTGTTCCCAGTCCTGATTAAGGTCATCATCTTCAGGCAGTGCAAGTCTGCCAACCAGGAAGGGATCATTGGAGGGAAGAGATGGTAGTTCATGAACCTTGTTATACATTGTCCAGACCAAGTAGACAAGCTCATCTTGAACAAATCTATCATTAGAGAGATAGAATCTGTTCCAGGGCAGAGGAGAGGGTCAAAGTACTTGCCATAATTGGCCACTAAGTCTTCTTTGACCGAGGTTTGGAGAGTGGTATAACACATAAGGTCTCCGTTTCAGGTTGTGGTCAATGTACTTGACTGGGTTGACAGGGGGTTTTTCAGCTTTCTTCTCCTCATGAAAAGAGAGGAGAAACTGAACAAAGTAAGGCAAATGGTCTATAGGAAAGACCCAGTTTGGAGGAATTGGTACTGGATTAGCTTGATAGTAGGAATGCCTAAGATGAAAGGTGGGATTCCTAATTGGTGGGAATAATTTTATGGGAGCAGTGTTTGGAGACCTAGGATTGGAAGGAGGAGAGGGGGAGATCGCCAAGAGGGGAGAAAGGAACAAAGGTACCGGATTGAGTTCGTGGTTCCTTCTCTGCCTTTGCAGCAAGATCACCGCCAATGCCGGCCTCCTCCTCCTAGATTGCCTCCTTTCAGAACTTCACCTCAGACATCACCGGCCGACTGGCCACCTGGCCGACTCGGCCGATCGAGCTCTTGACCGACCTCCGATGGTCAATTCTTGTTGGCTGAACACTTGGCTGAGCAACTTCAGCTTGCTGACCATCATCAGCTGGCTGACTTGATGACACAGTCGTAAGAGCTTGGGTCTTTGTTCTTCTTGGTCTCCTACTTGACTGAACTGGTGGTGCTTCCTAACCAAATCTGCTTGAAATACTAGCTCGCCTGATATCAGCAGCAACATACTTCTTGACCTTGACAGGTTCAAGATCACCAACGTTGATGAGTATATGTTGAATAGTAGGAATGGATCGAAGAAACTGATTTATGATCAGGTGATGTGTGAGCCTTGGATTCCCAGTTGCCATGTTTTCCTTATACTTGGCAATATTGACTTTAATACACTCCACCAAAATAGCTCCCCAGTTCATCTCACAGTTCTCTACAATCCCTTCCATGAGAAACATTTGAGCTTCAGTAATCTTGTCATGACCCCCAGATTTGATTATGAGGCACTTGTCCAACACCGTGGCTAGAGCATAGTGAAGAGGAGCAAAACGATGCTTGTGCCTGTCGAAGGCAAGCTCGACCGTACTTCACCCTCATAAGGTAATCCACCGCCCGCTTTCATCCGTGATGGTGTATGTGGTTGAACCATCGCTATAAAGATCGTGGAAGGTCGCTGGAGATGGTTTCGAAGTCAAACACAACAGGACGCCTCGATATTGCCGCCGAGAGAGAAAGGATCCTACCGGGTTTTCCATACCCATGAAAAATTCTTCGCTTAATCCCAAGGTTCGAATGTTGAAGGAGAGTAGAGGCATTAACCCATTTGCAGTAAGTAGATGAATCAGCTCAAGCCCTAGAGGTTCTGCATTCAGAGAAACGATGTCTAGAAGACATCCAACTACCGTATTCGAAGCCATTTCCTGAAATAACAACAGATAGGTTAAGAAGGCAGATGAAAGAGAGAGAGAATGAAGAAGTAGAAATGGAAAATACCAGTGAATTTAGGGTTAGGGTTTGAGAGTAGGATGAGCTTTTTGAAGAAGAAGACGTTTTTAGAGAGAAAAGGATTTTAGAGAGAAAAGGTAAGTGAGGAAGTGAAGTGAGTGTGTTTTAAATAGAGAATCGATAGGTACTGATGCTTATAAGAGATAGTGGGTTTTAAAAGTGAAGATATGGAGTGTAGTGATAAAGTACACGTAATTTTGGTTTTTGTGATAAAATAGCAATTTATGACAGAGTCATTATCACAATGATGAGCCGTTTTTGTGAAAACACGTCATTTCAACCGCCAGAGTTGGTGGGATAGTGGAAAGGTCATTTTGGCTTTTCAAGAAAACTTCACGAGTTCCAAGGAAAAATAAATGGCGGGAAATAAATGAAGAATTTTCAATAAATTATAGATTAAGTCTTGGCCGAGATACGATCGCCTTTGACTTAAGGCTCGAGACTACCCGACAAAGGATCGTTAATCATCGTGTTATCACCGAGAGAATATAGATATGTCACCGAACAATTGTCGCCTAATAAGTGTCACCGATGAATGTTTGTCGCCATCGGCCGACATTATTTTATAGTATGATTCAACAAGGAATGAAGAGAATTTTTGTCAGCTGAAGGTTGTCAGCCGTAAAGTTTTGTTGCTTAAGAGCTTCATGTGTCGCCCATCGGCCGACAATATTTTTGCTATACCACTGGGTCGACCATATAACATCACCGAGATAATTTGTCGCCTAGAGTCGTATTGATCGACAAACTCAAGTGTATCCCCGCAAAGTTTAGACAAACCAAAGATATCCATCTATGACATGATAAGCATTCCTAATTCTCCTCTTAAGAATTCAAATCATCGATTTTAAGGCTTTTGTAAAAATGTCGCCTAATTGAAATTCAAGAGGAACATATTCTAGCCGAACATTGCCTTTTTCAACATGATCTTTCAAAAAATGATATCTGATGTCTATGTGTTTGGTTTTAGAATGCATGACATGATTTTTAGAAACTGATATAGCAGAAGTATTATCACAATAAATAGGACAGGTTCCCATAGGCATTTCATAATCCAATAGCTGCTATTTCATCCAAAGAATTCGAGAGCAACAACTTCAAAGAAGAATATATTCACAAGAGTTGAAGTGGAAACCGAAGCTTGCTTTTGCATGCCCATGATATCGCCTGCTTCCAAGGAACCGACATGTTCCATCGGGTACTTTTTCTATTGAACTCGCAAGCCGCAAGGTCAAGATTCGAATATCCAATCAAATTAAAAGAAGAGTCTCTCGATACCAAATGCCAAATTTTTCAAGATCAATCAAATATCTAATGATTCTTTTGCTACAATCATATGAGATTCCTTAGGATTAGCTTGAAAACGAGCACATATACATACAACAAACATGATATCTCGGTCTCGCTAGCGCTAAATAAAGAAGAGATCCAACTATACCTCTCGCATCTCGCTTGTATTAATCGGCTTACCCTTTTCATCGCTGACTAGATGACATTCAACTCCCATCGAGTGTTTGCCGAATTGGCTTCTTGAAGATTGTATTTCTTGATCGCTCTTTCGTGTATTTAGATTGATGGATAAAATTCCTTCCTCGCTTGCTTGAATTTGCAAACCTAAGAAGTAAGTTAGTTCTCCCATCATACTCATCTCAAATTTTCCTTTCATAAGATGCTCAAATCTCTTGCACAAAATTTCATTAGTAGATCCAAAAATAATATCATCAACATAAATTTGAACTAGTAAAATATTACCTTTCAGGCTTCAAAGAGAAAAGAGTAGTATCGATTTTACCTCTTTGAAATCCTTTTTCCATAAGGAATTTGGATAGGTTTCATACCATGCTCTGGGCTTGCTTAAGACCATAAAGAGCCTTTCTTAGCTTGTAAACATGGTCCTTCTTTTAAGATCAATGAAACCAGAGGTTGCTCAACAAATACTTGTTCTTGTAGGTCTCCATTCAAGAATGCACTTTTTACATCCATTTGATATACCTTGAAGTCCTTGAAGGTTGATAGGCAAGAAATAATCTAATGGCTTCAAGTCTTGCCACAGAGCAAAAGTTTGATCATAGTCAATGCCTCCTCCCGCCTATATCCTTGTGCTACTAACCTTGCTTTATTTCTTGTAACATTTCCATCTTCATCCAACTTGTTTCGAACACCCATTTAGTTCCAATGACTTGTTGATCCGTGGGTCTAGGCACAAGTTCCCAAACTTTACATCTTTCAAACCGATTCAAATTCTTCTTGCATGGCCTCAATCCACCGAGGGTCTTCCAAAGCTTCATCAATCTTTTGGGTTCAATGGAAGAGACAAAGGCATGTGAATCAAGAGTTTCATTTCTGAGCTACTTCGGTTCTTAGGCCAAAAGGGATCTCCAATGATATTTGAAACCGGATGATGTCTAGCTTCCCTAATTTCTTTAGGAAGATCTCGCAAGAGGTTCGCTTTGTAAAGGATGGAGATGGATGAATGTCGCTTGGTCGAATAGCTTCGTAACTAAGTGTGTCACCGACCGATCTATTGTACAGTTAGGATTGTCACCGGTCAAGGTTGTCACCGCTTGTCGAGGTTCATTCTCAATATCTATAGTTTCTAGAGGAGTTGAAGATGGAGGATTATTTTGAATTGAACCCAGCATCGCTTTCCTCGTCTCAAATATTTCAAAATTGTTAGTAACATCGTGAGTCTTATAAGACTCAAATAAACTTGATTCATCAAAAGTAACATGCATAGATTCAACAATTACTGAGTTTTTCTATTATAGACTCTATAAGCTTTACTATGCTTAGCATAACCAACAAAAATACCTTCATCGCCTTTTTCATCAAATTTACCTCGTAATCACCACCATTGTAATGAATGAAGCATTTGCACCCAAAGATTTTAAAGAAAGCAATGTTAGGGGTTCTACCTCTCCATATTTCATAAGGAGTCTTACCATGAAACTTGTTTATGAGAGATCTATTTTGTGTAAAGCATGTTGTGTTGACAGCCTTTCGCCCAAAAATATTTTGGCAATTTTGCTTCGCTTATCATTGTTTTACCTCGCTTCAATCGTAGTCCTATTCTTCCTTTCAGCCTATACCATTTTGCCGAGGTGTTCTAATCGTGAAAAGTTATGATCAATTCCATGATCATCACAAGATGTGTCCATCCCAAGATTTTTGAATTCTCGTATTGTGTCGATCTAACACTTATAATCTCACATTCCTTTGAGTTTGAAGATTTCTCGAATAGGGAAGTGAGAATGCTATAAGTTTCATCCTTGATTGCATCATTTCAACCCATGTGTACCTGAATAATCATCTACAACAACCAAAGTATACATGTTTCCTCCTAAGCTTGCAGCTTGACAGACCAAATAAATCCATATGTAGAAGTTCAAGAATTCTTTTGGTTGAAAGACATGGTTTTGGTTTGAAAGAGGTTTTTGTTATTTTTCCCAAAATACAAGCATCACATTTTTGTCAAGAGGAAAATTTATGGATGGCGCACCTTTTACCAAATCTCCTTTTGAAATTTTTGAAAGATACTTAAAGTTCAAATGTGAAAGTCTTTTGTGCCAAAGCCATGAATTTTTCGAAATATTATTTGCTACCAAACAAATTTGAGTATTGTTATTTAAAGAAAGTAAATCTATAGCAAAAACATTTCTTTTTCTCGAACCAATGAGCAAAATTTCATTAGTGATGCTATTTTTGATAAAACAATGTGTGGAGGAGAAAGAGCAATTTTCATACCTTTATCACAATTGTGAGATACTTAAAAGATTGTGTTTCAAACCTTGTACCAAAGAGACATTTTCAATTATTATAGATCCTCCGATAATGGATCCATAGCCAATAGTTTTTCCTTTTGAGTTGTCTCCAAAAATTACGTAAGGTCCTTTTCATTTGCGCAATAATGTTAGTAAGGAGTTCACCGATCCACCATGTGTCCGAGCATCCACTGCCTAATATCCATATGTCGCTTGAATGATCATCCGCCATTAAGCATACCCGAAATATGAATATTTAAATCATGGTACCCTTTTATACTTTTGGGTCCAAAGGGTTAGTTTTCTTAGGTATCCAAACTTGCCTCGAAATTAGGCTTTTAGTTCTCACAAGAGGTTTAAATCTATATAAGCATTCATGTGACCGATGACCAAAAGTAGAGCAAATATTACACTTGTGATAACCAAGTTTATCACCATTTGAGGTGAATTCTTTGATTCCTTATGGTTCACTTAGAGGTCTTAGCAAAGAACAAAATTTATTGGCTTGAACTTGTCGCTTGCCTTTCTTTCTCGAATCCTCCTCTTTGTCGCCTAGTGACATTTGTCGGGGTCGACATTTGTCGCTTGTTGAGTTAGTCGATCGATTTAGAGGTTTGACTGTAAGACCGACAACCGTCATTGTTCAAATTCTATCCTTTTGTTAATGTACCTCTTATGCCGATTCATATTTCTGATAAGTGAATGGCACAAAGATTATAAGACCGATCCCTTGTTCTTTTGTAGAATCTTAGGTTCACCTTTGACTGCCTCGATCTCACGCCTTCATCATCCTTTGAGTATCCAAGACCATGTTGGTCTTCATGATTTTTCTCGTTGATCGATGATGGTTTCTACAAAGCCTTTTTGACTTTTGAGTAAGTATCAACAACATTGGTCACGAAGATTTCTTTCCACAAGGTCAAGAATTGGCATCCGAGATTTTTGCTTGAATCTCATATTTTCATTGAGACTTTTAAGTTGCAAGAATTCTTTTTGCCGAACTTTGTAAAGCTCATTGATCTTTGAAGCTCACAATTTTCTTCGTAAATTCTTTTAAAATCACCGATAAAGAAACATGGATTCTTTTAAGTGTTTCAAACTTGGAATACATTTCTTGCATTTGTTCCAAAGAAATCATCAACACTTGAGTCGGCAATCTTCTCCTCCGCCTTTTGAATCATGACTTACTTTAGCAAATTCTGGAGAAGTTGACTTGACTTTCTTTTCTCGCTCCGACTTATGATTCCTTGTCCATAAAATCCATTTCCTATTTTCTTAACCACAAACCGATCGTTTGATGACCTTGGTCGGGCTTGAGTTTGTAATAGGTGAGCTTGACAACCATTTTCGCATCTCTTGAATATTTTGGACTTGGAAACTCATTTTCTTTAATCATATATTGCCGATTCGCAACAAGACACGATTTGCTTCTTGCTCAAAATCGCAGATTCATCTTCGTAATCTGTTTTAATCCAAGTTGCAAGATTTGATCTTCAAAGAACTAAACCCTTTTGTTTTTCAAAATTTCGAGCTCTTTTGTAATACTCATTTTTGTAAAAGGACAATTTGAAGCAAAGTGACCAGTGCTTTCTACGCTTAAAGCACAATGTTTTTCTTTCTCAACCTTGTCTTCATTTGTTTTGAAGTAAGGCTTTCAAAGTTTGAAGTAGATGGTTTTGGAAGCTTGAAGGTTTTGGTGGTTTGATGAAGACTTTTGAAAGTTTGTCAAGGTTTTTGAAAGTTCTTTTAAAAGATTTAAACTTTCTAAATTGTCTAGCAAAAGCAAAGAAATTCATCTTCATCAAAGTCATCATCCGACAAAGATGTAGAAGTTTTTGAAGTTTCTTCTTCAAATTTGAAGAGATATACCTTTAAAATTTTTCTCAATTTCTTGAGTTTTGAGAACTTCTTTTCATAAATTTTTAGACTTGCAACAAGACTACGATATGAGTTTTGTTCAAGTCTCTAGCTTCCTTAATGAAGTGACTTTGACATGCCATCTACTCCCAAACCGCTACTAAGAAAGCGCATATTTAAATCTTTCATACTATAAACTTTACCAAGAGAAGAACATCTATTACTTACCTCGAGAACTGTCATAGGCATTCTTTAAAGATTCTTTTGGTCCTTCTTGAATGCATCAAACTCTTGTATGCAATCATAAAGTTTGTTGTCCTTGGTGTTTTGATCTCCTTCTACATATCTCTACAAGAGCATCCCAAATTTCCTTGGCGCCATATTACCATATCCGCTTGTAGTTTTCATCGCATAAAGACTTGATAGTATTAAACTCCGCATCCAAATTCATCGCAATTTTGTCTTCCCTACCCATTCTCGATTGAGGTTTGAGGACATATTCTTCTTCTACAGAGCAAGAGGGTTTACAAGATCATCATCCGCAGCTAGTAAGATTTACCAACTTTAGTATTGATTTTCATAGGTTGCATAGGACCACCTCTTACACATTCCATCAATCGCTTATCTATATTGTTCATATATCTTGTAATTCTTTCCTTCCAAATATCAAAGTGATCTTCATCAAAAAATGGGTACTTGAGTGACATTGTTTGATTGAAAAGCTTTTAGAGTTGCCATGATCGCTTTCAAGTCTTAGGCTTGGAAAATAGTTTTTCAAAAAGCAGGCTCGATACCAATTGTAAGTCCATATGGCAAATGCTTAAGGCTAGAGGGGGGTGAATAGCCTTTAAAAACTTCGAGGGTTGATTTGAAAAACTTATATGATTGGCAATGAAAACTTAGTTTTATC